>PISW01005991.1:0-119074 GCA_004023785.1 Mungos mungo
TTAATGGGAACTGAGATAACTTTACTTCTCTCAGATCAGTTTCCTCTTCTATAAAATGGGTATACTGTCACCTTAAAACGGAAATAATAATAGCCTAAGGATAATATCTTCCTTGTATGTTTATAGCGAACAGTCTGTGGTGGAGCACACAAAGGGTCTGGAACACGTACTGTGCCAGGCACTTAATAAAATAGTAGTGGCCTGTTTCCAAGCACATTATTTTTATTCCATAGAAACTCAAAGCTTTTTGCATGTACCATCTCATCTATTTGCACAAAATATTTTGGTGCTTACCAGTGGACAGAGCTCTATGTCTTGTTTACCGATGAACTCTAATGCCCTGTCCAAACTTAGATGTTTGATAAACATTTATTGAATTGATGAATGAATTAAGGATTGCATGAACCAATTGGTTCCAAGTTAGTTGTCCAAAGTACTAAAAACGGTGATGAAGTAAAAACAGGATGGAATTTCAATTACTTCACACCGACAACAATTATTTGGTGTCTTGTAAACAGGTAGATGTTTAAACGTTTGCATTCTTCTTCATAAAATGGAAAAATGATTTAAATAAATGAAAAAAAATGATACTTGCTCTACAAAGGATTTGTAAGGATAAAAATGAGATATCAGATGTAACTGTGAACTGAAAACTTTAGTAACCAATGTAAGAGCTGTGAGTTATCACCATCGATTTATATTATAAGGAGAATATAAATATTACTTCACATGCTTCATAAAGTATATTGGGATAAACATTGTTGGGGGAAAGTTGTTCACTAAACCAGTATTTAGTAAGTGCCCACCAGGCTTTGCGCTTGTTGCAGGACTTAAAAAACCATGGTTTCTACCCTTGAAGAGTTTCCATTCTGAAAAGGGAGGCAGACATAGAGCCATGCAGATGAAATTTCAGTTTTAAATGTTTCTGCAAGAGTCTTTTGGCACTGTGAATGTTGTTGCAAACTTGCCTTGCCCTCTCTATGCCTTTTTCTCAATATTTTGATTACCAGTTTCTTTGACATTATCAATTTAAAATATTTTTAATGTTTTTTATGTATTTTTGAGAGACAAATAGAGACAGCACGAGCAAGGGAGGGTCAGAGAGAGAGGGAGACACAGAATCTGAAGCAGGCTCCAGGCTCTGAGTTAGCTGTCAGCACAGAGCCCGATGCAGCACATGAGATCATGACCTGAGCCGAAGCTGGACGCTTAACTGACTGAGCCACCCAGGCATCCCTGACATTATCAATTTAGTATTCAGTTCTTGGTGGATGGTTTTAAGAAGGAAAGGTAGTTAGAGGTTGACCTTGTGGCCCTTAGTGGCTGTAAGCCTGGACTTCCATCTCTTGTCTGTACCTCCAGTGCTTGTCACCAAGAGTAGACACACGTTCCCTTGGGCTATGTGCAGGGCTGGTGCTCGGTGTCCAAGGCCGGGCACTAAGAACTGTGCACTAGAGAACAGCAGAAGAATATTGGGAAGGTGGTGCTCAGACCTTCAGAACACCTGGTATGCATGTTTCTTGATTATCTGTGATTAGTTGGGTTTCTTGTTCTTACTAACTTGTAACTTTTCCTCAGCTCTGATCTCAAACATACCCTTTTACTTGCAACTCCTGAAATCGACATGTCTGTTTATAATAAAAATAATACCAATAACAACCACTTGTATGTGCTGAATACATGAGGGCCCTCTTAAAAATCCTATTAAGAAGTAATTTTTTTAGATGGGAAAACTCAGGCAGAGAGAAATTAGGTCATTTGTCCCAGATAATACAGTTAGAAAGTAGCAGAAACAAGAACTTGTGTGCTTAAAATTTTTTCGTGCAGATACTCACTAAATATTTTTTGAAAAACTATGTACCTTCCTGTACATTGTTAGGTTTACATCTGTTTTTAATTTAGTAATTTTTAAACAAAGATTATTTATATGTTATTATTATTATTTTATTTTACAGAAAGAGAGGGGAGAGAATACGAGCAGGGGAGAGGGGTAGAAGGAGAGAGAGAAAATCTCAAGCAGTCTCCATGCTCAGTGCAGAGCCCACGGGCAGGTCTCAATCAATGTGGGGCTCCAACCCACAACCCCAGGACCAAGACCTGAGCAGAAATCAAGAGTTGGCTGCTCAACCAAGTGAGCCACCCATGTGCCTCAAAGATTATTTTTAAGAACACTTTTATATATCCAAAAAACTTAAAAAGATAAGACCACTCCCGCAGCTAGTTTCTCTTAGTATTAACAGTTTAACCCCTACTCCTGTAACTAGTTTCTCTTAATATTAACAGCTTACCATTATTATGGTACATTTTTTTTTTACAATTAATGAATCAGTATTGTTGCATTATTATAAACTAAAGTCCATAGTTACTCAGCTCTCCTTAATTTTTACCTAATGTCCCTAATGTCCTTTTCCTGTTTTTTATTATAAAATACATCTTTATTTTATCCAGCTCTTGCCTTATTTTTTAATTTTTTTTGTTTTAATTTTTTTATATAGTTTATCATCAAGTTGGTTTCCATATAACACCCAGTGCTCTTCCCCCCAAGTGCCCTCCTCCATGACCATCACCCCCCTCCCCCTCTCCTCCTCCCCCTTCAGTTCTCAGTTGTTTTCAGTATTCAAGAGTCTCTCATAATTTGCCTCCCTCCCTCTCCCCAACTCTCTTTGTTTTGAGGATCTCATCCCGGACACCACAGCACAGTTAATCATCATACGTCTCCTTGGCTGTGACAGTTTGTTAGAGTCACTTTGTTTTAATGACCTTGACAGTTTTAAGTAGTACCTATCAGGTATATTGCAGAATGGTCCTCGTCTGGGATTTGTCTGTTATCAGGATTAGGGAGTAATTAGTTTTTAATCATTATTTTAATTTAATTTTTAATCATTAAAGAAATGTAATAATAATAATAATTGAAATATTTCAATATGTATATTTTAAATAAAACTGTGAAAATGCTCTTTTAAATGTACCTAATATAATCTAAATACCCTGGCAATTTCATAGCCACCACCAATCAGTTTAAAAATATAAGAAGCTCTATTTTCATTGTAGGAAATTGAAAATCATTTTCTTCTTTCTAAATTTTATTTCACTCCCCCCATAGAGTTTTGTTCTAAGAAAACAAATTTTTCTGCTTCCAATTCTTTTATTGACCCCTCCTCATACTTATTTTTCACAAAACTATGTTTATACATTTAAATTAAAATGTTTTATTATATTAAACCATATGCTCTGGATCATGTTTTCACTGAATTGTGGGGTATGCAATTTGATCTAAATAATATGTGCTTATTATAATTTTGGTAGCTATTTAACAAAAATAATAAAGCACTTATGTGATAAATTGTACTTTTTCACCAATTAATGTACCCCTAGATGAATATTTATTGTTTGAGTAGGATAGGGAGGGTTTAGCATCAATTCACATAGATAAGTAGATGAAATGGCAATAGATTTTGTTACGACAATGTCCTTCAGTTTTTTTAGCACTTTCTGAGTAACATACCAGACATCTCAAAGTGGTCCAGCATCAAAAATTATTTTTAATGATATATTAGATGAATACTCTACTAAGTTTTCCTTCAATTTTGTTGAAAGCAAATAATAGAAAGTCAACTCACTCGCAAAGATTTGTTACCCAATTGTTAGGGTCATAATTTTTCTCAGTTTCTGGGAACTCTACCAAAAATGGTTTACCAATACTTTTCAAATGGCTATTTATTATATCTGTTACTTTTGCCCTTAGAGGCATATAGCTTAATCCAATACACTCAGAAAAAACTGAGCCATGAAACAATAATTTCAATATATGTTGTCAATATAATAGTTTTATTAAAAAAAAAAAAAGCTTGTCTATCCCCTATGCTTTAAATATATTTTGCCAAAACCTGAGGCTTCAAGTTTAGTTCATTCCATTAACTGAAAATTTCTACTCTGTAGCCTAATTAGAAAAGCCTATCCTCATTGACAAACCAATCATTCAAATTAAGCTCAGTCATTGTTAGAAAAAGTCTGGCTTTATTTTTTAAATTCAACTAATTGGGTGAATATATGTGCTTCAATAACTATTATAATGAACACTGAAAAACAAATTATGGAATTCATCTTATAGGATAGATCACCAAAAGCAGTCAAGTCTTATTTAAAATTGTGTATGATCAGGGTATCAATTTTTATAAATCATAAAGTGAAATAAATCTATATGCTATTGTTTCTTAATAGACTTTCTTTTTAGAACAGTTTTGGGTTCACAGTAAAATTGAGAAGAAGGTGCAGAAATTTCCCATATAATTTCTGCCCCTGCATACTATGTATGCATAGTATTCCCCATTATCAATTTTCCCCACCAGAACAGTGCATTAGTTACAATTGATGAACCTACATTAACACATCATCATCCAAAGTCCATAGTTGCACATAGTTTGTACTTGCGCTTGGTGTACACATCATACAATTGTATGATGACATGTATCCATTATTGTAGTATCAAAAATTGGTGCTGTAAAAATCTCCTGCACCTATTCGCCCACCCTCCCTAATAACCCTGTCAACCACTGCTCAGTTTACTGTCTCCACAGTTTTACCTTTTCAAAATGTCATATAGTTGGACTCCTACACTATACAGTCTTTTTGTAGTGGCTTCTTTCACTTAGTAATAGACATTTAAGTTTCCTCTACGTCTTTTCATGGCTTGATAGCTCTTTTCTTTTTAGTGATAAATAATATTCCATTATGTTGATGTACCACATTTTATCTGTTCACCTACTGAAAGACATCTTGGTTGCTTCCAAGTTTTGGCAATTATGAATAAAGCTGCTATAAACATATGGGTGTAGGTTTTTGTGTGGAAATGTTTTCAACCCCTTAAGGTAAATACAAAGAATTATGATAGCTGGATTGTACAGTAAAAGTATGTGCTACTGTCTTCCAAAATGGCTATACCATTTTGCATTCCCACCAGCAATGAATGAGAGTTCCTCTTGCTCCACAACATCACCAATAATTTGTAATGTCAGTGTTCTGGATTTTGGCCCATTCTAATAGAGTGCAGTGGGTAGCTCATTGTTCTTTGAATTTGCATTTCTCTGATGCTATATGATATGGAACATCTTTTCATATGCTTATATGCCCACTGTGTATCCCCTTTGGTGAGATGTTTGTTAAGGTCTTTGACCTATTTTTAAATAGAGTTGTTTGTTCTCTTAATGTTGAGTTTGTATGTTTTGGGTAACAGTCTTTTATCAGATATTTCTTTTGCAAATATTTCCTCCCAGTTTGTGGTTACTCCTCTTATTCTCTTGGCCCTACCTTTTATTGGACAAAATTTTTTACTTTTAATGTAGTCTATTCTTTCTTTCATGGATTATGTCTTAGGTGTTAAACATTTACTGGCAAACCCAAAATCATCTAGGTTTTCTCCTATGTTAACCTCTAGGAGTTTTACAGTTTTACATTTTGAATTTAGGTCTTTGATCCATTTTGAGTTAATTTTTGTGATGGATATAAATTCTATATATTAATTTGACATTTTTGCACATGGATATCCAACTGTTCCAGCCCCAGCTATTAAAAGATTATCTTTTCATCAATGCATTGTCTTTGCTCCTTTGTGGGAGATCAGTGGACTATATTTATGTGGGTCTATTCATGGGCTCTCTGTTCTATTCCATGATATATTTATCTATTCTTTCATTAGTTTCACACTGTCTGATTTTTGTTGATTTGTAGGAAGTCATGAATTCATGTAGTATCAGTCCTACAACATTGTTCTCCAAGGTTGTACTGGCTATTCTGAATCTTTTGCTTCTTTATATGAACTTTAGAATCAGTTTGTCATTATCCACAAAATAACTTGCTGGGACTTTGATGGGGATTGCATTGATCTGTAGCTCATGTTGGGAAGAACTGACATCTTGACAATACTGTGTCTTCCTACCCATGAACATGGAATAGCTTTCTTTTTATTTAGCTCCTCTTTGAATTCTTTTATCAATTTTATAGTTTTCTTCTTATAGGTCTTGTACATATTTTGTTAAATTTATACTCAAATGTTAATTTTTTAGCATGCTAATGTAAATGTTATTATACTTTTAATTTCAAATTCTGCTAGTTCATTCCTAATATATAGGAAAGTGATTGATTTTTGTATATTAACTTCGTATCCTGAAACTTTGCTTTACTGCTTATTAGTTCTAAGATACTTTTTTTTTTTTTGGTCAATTCTTTTGGATTTTCAACATAGATAATCAGGTCATCTGTGAACAAAGACAGTTTCATTTCTTCCTTCCCAATAAATATCCCTTTTATTTTCCTTTCTTGTCTTATTACATTAGGTGGAACTTATAGTGTGATTTACGAAATGAGGGGTGAGAAGGGACAGCCTTGCTGTTTTTCCTGATCTTAGTGGGAACTTGCCTAGTTTTTCACCTTAAGTATGATGGTGGGGTTTTTTTTGTAGATACCCTTTCCCAAGTTGAGGAACTAGCCCTCTATTTATAGTTAATTGAGAGTTTTTTCTGTGCTGGTTTTTGTCAAATGCTTTTTCGGCATCTGTTAATGCAATCATGTGATTATTTTTTTCTTTAGGTTGTTGATTTGATATATTACTTGAATTGATTTTTAAATGTTGAACTAGCCTTGCATACCTAGAAAAAATTCCACTTGGTCATGGTGTGTAATTCTTTTTATACATTTTTGGATTTTATTTGCTTATATTATATTATATTATTATTTTATTATAATATTATATAATATTTTTATTATATTTATAATATAGATAATAGTTTTGCATTTATTTTCATGATTGATACTGATCTGTAATTCTTTTCCCTAGTAAAGTCTTTATCTGGTTTTGATATTAGGGTAATATTGGCCTCATAGAACACATTAATAATCATTCTCTATGTTTCTATTTTATGAAAGAGATTGTAAAGAATTGATTTCTTTCTTATGACTTCTTTCTTAAATATTTGATAACATTTACCAGTGAGGCCATCTTGGCTTGGTGCTTTCTGTTTTGGAAGTTAATTAATTATTGATTCAATTTCTTTAATAGTTACAGGGCTACTCAAACGGTCATTTTCATTTTGTGTGAGTTGTGGCAGATTGGGTCTTTCAGGAAATTGGTCCATTTCAAACTTGTGGGCATGGAGTTGTTCACAGTATTCCTTTTTGTTTTCAATTGCATTAATTTCTGCTTTAATATTTATTATTTCTTTTACGCTTACTTTTGACTTATTTTCCTCTTCTTTTTCTAGTTTCCTAAGATGGATGTTTAGATAATTCACTTTAGATTTTCGTTCTGTTCTAATATATGCAATCACTGCTATAAATTTCCTCTAAGCACTATTTTTGCTATATTCCACAAATTTTCGTGTCATATTTTCATTGTAATCTAGTTTAAATATTTTCAATTTGTCTTGAGATTTCTTCTCTGACACATGAATTATTTAAAGATATATTATTTACTCCCCATGTATTTGAGGATTTTCTGGTTATTTTTCTATTATTGATTTTTACTTTAATTCCATTGTGGTCTAAAAGCAAGCATTGTATGATTCCCATTCTTTTAAATTTGTTTAGATGTACTTTATGGCCTGGAATGTAATCTATCTTGGTGAATGTTCCATGTGAGATTGAAAAGAAGGTCTATTCTACTGTTGTTGGATGAAGTAGTCTATATGTGTCCTTCATATCCATTTGATTAATGTCATCGAGTTCAACTATGTTCTTACTGATTTTCTGCCTACTAGATCTGTCCATTTCTGATAGAGCAGTGTTAAAGCCTCCATATGTAATAATGGATTCCTCCATTTCTCTTGGCAGTTCTATCAATTTTTGCCCATGAATTTTGACACCATTGTCAGGAGCATACGTATTAAGGATTGTTATGACTTTCTGGGGAAATGACTCCTTTATTATTATGTAATGTCCACCTTTATCCTTGATAACATTCTTTGCTTTGAAGTCTGTTCTGTCTGAAATTAATATAGCTATTCCTGTTTTTTTTCTTTTGGATCAATATTACTGTGGTATATCTTTCTCCATTCACTTACCTTTAATCTATATGGTCATTATATTTAAAGTGGGTTTCTTATAGACAACATACAGTTGATTTTGTTTTTTGATCCACTCTGACAGTCTGTGTCTTTTGATTGGTGCCTTTAGACCAATGATGTTCAAATTTATTGTTGATATATTTAGATTAATATATGTCATATTTGTCATACATTTTCTATTTGTAGCCCTTGTTCACTGTTTCCACTTTTGCCTTCCACTCTTTCTGCAATTTTTTTCATTTTATTTGAGCATTTTACATGATTCCCTTTCCTTTTCTTTCTTGTCACATCAGTTTATTATTATTATTATTATTATTATTATTATTTAGTGGTCTCCCTAGAGTTTGTAGTATGCACTTACAACTAATCCAAGTCTGTTTCAAGTAATACTATACTACTTTACAGGTGGTGTGAGTACCTTATAATAAAATAATCATAACTTTTCTCCCATCCTTTGAATCATTGCTCTCATTCAGTTCACTTACATATAAGCATACTATACACACACACACACACACACACACACAATATATAGGTCTGAGTTTCTGACATATTTTATTTTCCTGTTCTCTAAAGACTTCTTTTAACATTTCTTGTAAGTTTGTCTACTGGCAACAAACTCCCTCAATTTTTGTTTGTTGGAGAAAGTTTTTATTTCTCCTTCACTTTAGAAACATAATTTCAGAGGGCACAGGATTCTTGGTTGAAGGTTTTCTTTTCTCAACATCTTAAATCTTTCATTCTATTCTCTTCTTCCTTGGTTTCTGAAGAGTAGTTGGATGTAATTTTTTTCCCTTCTGTAAATGAGGTATTTTTTCCTCTGGCTTCTGTCAGGACTTTTTTTTCTTTATCTTTGATGTTCTGTAGTTTGAATATAACTACAGGTATGCTTAGGTATATATTTTTTCTTTGGCATTTTCCTGTTTGGGGTTCTGTGAGCTTCTTAAGTCTGTGGTTTGGTGTCTGACATTAATTTGGAGGAAATTCTCAGTCATTTTTCTTCCAAATATTTCTTCATTTCCTTTCTCTCTTCTCCTTCTGCTATTCTTATTATGCATATGTTACACTTTTTGTACTTTTCCCACAGTTCTTGAATATCCTGTTATGGTTATTTTTTTTTCCTTTTTTCAGTTTTTGTTCTCATTACTTTTTAATTTTGGAGACTTCTATTGTGATGTCCTGAAGCTCAGGGATTCTTTCTTTGGTTGTGCCCTTTCTACTAGTAAGTCCATCAAAGACATCCTTCATCTCTGTTATGGTTTTTGATCTCCAGAATTACTTTTTTTCCTTGGGATTTCCTTCTTTCTTCCTACATTGTTCATTTGTTCTTGCATGCTATCTACTTTATCTATTAGAGACCTTAGCATATTTATCATAGTGATTTGAAATTCTCTGTTAAGTCCAACATCCCTGCCATATCTGGTTCTTGCTTTGTGTTTGCAAATTGTGGTTTTTGCCTTTTAGTATGTCTCGTAAGTTTTTCATGATAGCTACACATGATGAACTGGGGAAAAGAAACTGCTGAAACAGGACTTTAGTAAGGTGGTGGTGTGAGGGAAGGGAAATACTCTGTGGTCCTATGGTTAGGCCTCAGTCTTTTAATGAGCTCATGCCACTGGGCTGTAAACTTCACAGGGGCTTCTTATTCTGCTTTCCCCCACTCCCTACCCCCAATCCCCTCAACCTTCCTCCTCCTCCTTAGGTGGAACAGACAAGATGGCTAGAATCAGCTGGCATTGGATATTTCCCTTCCTCCGGGTCAATTAGATGTGGTACAACCCCAGCAGATTAGGATCTGGTTAAAAAGCTTGTCCTGAGGGCAGACCTTGTTATGAAGAACAGTGCTCTGGAATATTTCAAAAACTTCCTTTTCCTCTTGCCCTGCCAGCAGCATGAGCTGTGAGAATCCGACCAAGCTCTTACAGGTAAAGTTTGAGAGACTCCTCTATGACTCGAACCCCCTGGAGATGTTAAGTCTCCAGTATGTCTACTCTGAACTTCTATCAGTTTGTCATCAGAGTTTGCGTTTTCCTGCTCGGGCATGGGCTCCGCAGAGTTTCGCTCCTGTGTTTCTGCTCTGATGAGCTGCGATTCTCTCTTCTTCCATTATTCTCTTTGACTTCATAGGCAGTAGTGTGCTCTGTGACCTTACTTCTCTTATACACCTAAGAAGAGTTGTTGATTATTCAGTTTGTCCATCTTTTTACATGTTAGGAAGGAGTGGCAACCAGCGAGCTCCTTACATGTGGAACTAGAAACTAAAAGCTATATGTTATATTTTAGCATTTACTTTGTGTTGATGCCATGTGATGGATAGGTAAAATAAGTAGTTGTGAAAAGAATAAATCAAACACAGTGTGCCTTTTCCAAATGGGTTCTTAAACATGTATTGATCTCTAATATCAATTTCTGGGAAGTGTTAAATAATCATGTGTAAATATTCATAACTCTATTAATTTTTTCATATAATGGTAACATTTTTCTATGTATTTTCTGAAAAAAAATATTCTTATTATCATACTTACCTGGCAACTGGCATATAAGTATATATTATTTAATAGGAGATAGAAAATATTAACCACTTTAAAAGATGGACTAATATATCATTAAAATAAATATTTTACAGCCTAATTTGATAAGCTATACTTTAATGTCCTCATTGAATAATGCACATAAATCTAAAATAAATCATAAAAGTTTTATTTATGAATGTACTTTTGAAATATTTAAGCTTAAAAAATTAAATAGTCTTAGAAAATATTCTTAAAAGACTCAGCATCACCAAGCTATACACTACTTTGGCAAAAGGTACTTTTCTTTTATGAATATTATGAATATCCAAAAAAGTTGTTTCTTTTGTAAGAGCAATTTTTACCTTTTACTGTTTCCTAACAATGCTCTTTTCACTTTGTTCTCCTTAGTTTCTCTCACAGGGAGCAATTTATTTTTTGAAAACAGTCTGAGAAAGGCAAGAGTTGGTGATTGTCCGTCCACTCCGTAATATATGCAATTTTGGAACATTCTTATAAAGGTCAACGTACTACCATCTTTCTAATGCCATATACTTCATTGTTATCAGAAATATATGTAACACACAGGAATATAGGGAGACAGAATCTTGATTAATCAGCAAAGGAGACTTTCCGACATGCGCATACTAGCCTTTTGCTGATGTCCTAGATGTTTTTACACCTTAGAACAATGAATGACACAGTTAGACTCAGGATGAGACATTTCTTATACAAAATGGGAGAAGACCTACTGTAACAGGGAGAGTTTGGAAGGGAATCCATTTGATGATAGGAAAGAGTGCCCATGAGAATTGAGGATATGAAAATGAATTCCCTGAAAATTTGCCCAAATATGAAGATATCTTCTATCTATCCTGTTCCCATTCCGGCTTTGTTTTTGCCACAGAAATTTTGTTATCTTGACATTGCTAAGTATGATATTCCATCTCTGCTCTATTTCCTGCTTTGTATGTTTAAAAAATTTTATTTTTACATTTTATTTATTTTTGAGAGACAGACAGAGCGTGAAGAGGAAAGAGGCAGAGAGAGAAAGAGACACAGAATCTGAAGCAGGCTACAAGGCTCTGAGCTAGCAGTCAGCACAGAGCCCAATGCGGGGCTTGAACCCACGAACCACGAGATCATGACCTGAGCCAAAGTAGGGCTCTCAGGTCTAACTGAGCCACCCAGCCACCCCCTGCTTTGTATATTTTAGTTCTATCTTTCAAAAACAGGGAACATCAAAAGCAGCAGTTCTAGTCATATCTTTCCTCAACAAATAATGCCCTTGACCTCATAGCCAGCGTTTTGAGCAACATTGCTATTCTTTCTAGTTGTGTGAACTCTGGCCCATCCAGGGAACTCTTGTAGCCACTGGAAACTGCAATATGACCAAATTAGGGTGCTAAGATAATAACTATGGACTGAATACATCTTCTTTTTAAAAATGTCCAAAAATACATGCACAAAAGAGAAAAATTGGAAAATATAGCATACAGCAGAGAAATATTGCCACCCAGCTAGAACTGCTATGAATATTTTGAAGCATATCTTTAGCCCTATACCTATCTACCTGCCCATCCATTATCTATATATATCAATAAATCTATCTGTGAACTTATACAATGCAAACTGTTATAAAATTAAAGTTTTAACTCTCCAGCTCAAGTATATATTTTTTAATAAATGCACCCCTACAATATAATTTTTAATGGCTGCAGAATGTTCCATTGTATGATTGAATCACAATTTAATCAATCATTTCAGTACAACTGGATGTTTAAGTTGTTTTTAATTTTTTTACAGCTCCAAACACTATGTGATTAACATCTTTGTAGCTAAATCTTCTCATACTCCCTTAATTATGTCCTTGGAAATTACTCTGTGTCAATATTTAAGTCTTTCATACATAACCTCCAGAAAGATCATCTCCAAATAACGCCCCCACAAATAAAGTATGAGAGTCTGTGTAAGAGATTATTCCCTTTGCTTGAGGAAAGTTAACCAAGCCAGCTTTGGTAGGGAGTTTGTGTTAGAAATAAGAGTGTATAAACTGCATACTGATTTATGCATGTGTAAATAATCTTTTTCTAGATGAAAAATTACAGAAACATTTGGATTTCCTGCCTTGCTTGGTAGTCTCTTCATGTTGCCTGTACTTATGGGCTTCATAAATAGAGGTCTAAATTCCTACATATTTGTGGCAAACCAGTCAAGATAGTTATTCGGCCACTCAGGAAAGCATGTCTTGCTCTCAGCATCTAGACAGTTTGAAGCTTTGATTAGTACCTAAACTTCAGGGTCCTGAAGTTTGGCTTACACTTTTGTTTGAAGAAAGTTTGTCAGCTTGAATTTCAGGAAGTAGCAAAATCAGATTTATAGGGGCAAACTATTTACATAATGCAGTGGAAAACCTGGTTTTCCATTCTTTATTTAAAATTATGGCATCAAAGCACCAGTGTCTCCAATGAGTCCAATAAATAGTTACTGCCTTAAAAAATTTCTAGCATTGATGATGATAGAAATGGGATATTGAGAGAGGTTGTGACATTCCTTTGAAAAACATTGAATGAAGACTTGAATTGTCATTAATGCAGAGTTATTTTCTTCAACAGCTATAAGTATGACCAAAAGAAGGATTATGAAATCCACAATATGCAGTGGTAAGAAGACTGTCTAAAGATGGAATAAAACCAGGGAAGCATATGTGCCATAGGAAAAAAAAATCACTGGATTTGCATTATTCATTTTTTTTCATTCAAATTTATATTTAAATTCTAGTCAGTTAACAGATAGTGTAATATTGTTTTCAGGAGTAGGATTTAGTGATTCATCACTTACATATAACACCCAGTACTCTTCACAAGTACCTTCCTTAATACCCATCACCCATTTATTCCATCCCCCTTCCTTTTCCCTCCATGCCCTCTTGGTTTGTTCTCTATCGTAAAGAATCACTTATGGTTTAGTTCCCTCTCTCTTTTCTACCCTTCCTATATGTTCATCTGTTTTGCTTCTTAAATTCCACATGTGAGTGGAATCATACGGTACTTGTCTTTTTCTGCCCCACTTATTTTGCTTACATAATACATTCTGGCTCCATCCATGTGGTTGCAAATTTCAAGGTTTTATTCCTTTTGATAGTTGAGTAATATTGCATTGTATATATACCCATCTTCTTGATACAGTTATCAGCTGATGGATATTTGGGCTCTTTCCATAATTTGGCTATTGTTGGTAGTGCTGCTATTAACATCAGGGTACATGTACCCCTTCAAATCTATATTTTTGTATCTCTTGGGTAAAGACCTAGTAACGTAATTGCTAGAGCATAGAGTAGTTCTATATTTAACTTTTTGAGGAGCCTCTGTACTGTTCTCCAGAGTGGCTGCACCAGTTGGCATTCCACCAACAGTGCAAGAGGGTTCCCCTTTCTCTGAATCCTAGCCAACATTTGTTTCTTGTGTTAATTTTAGCCATTCTGATGGTGGTATCTCACTATGGTTTTGATTTGTATTTCTCTGATGATGAGTGATGTCGAATATCTTTTCACATGTCTGTTAAACATCTGGTTGTCTTCTTTGGAAAAGTGTCTGTTCATGTCTTCTTCCCATTCTTAACTAATTATTTGTTTTTGGGGTGCTGAGTTTGATAAGATCTTTATAGATTTTGGATAGTAACTCTTTACCCAATAAGTCATTTACAAATATCCTCTCCCGTTCTCTAGGTTGCCTTTTAGTTTTGTTGATTGTTTCCTTCATTGTGCAGAACATTTTTATCTTGAAGTCCCAATAGTTCATTTTTTCTTTTCTTTCCCTTGCCTCCAGAAATATGTCTAGTAAGAGGTTGCTCTGGCCAAGGTCAAAGAGGTTGCTGCCTGTCATTTTTCCATCCATTTGACAAATATTTATTCAGTATTTACCATAGGCCAGAACTTGAACTAGATGCTTGAATACAGTGGTGAGCAAAAATGACATGATCTTGTGCTCACAGGGCTTAGAATTAAGGAGAAAATGGACATTAAGAAGTAAATATGTTTTTAGCTCCAACATGTAATGAGCTTGAAAGACTTCACTCCTGTTCTTACAGAAGGAACCAACCTGAACACCAGTGACTTTTCTTGGACTCATTAGAGAGCAGATGCCACAGGGCCAGGTGTCATGCTGAAATTTGTAGGGACAGGTGACCCTAGTGAGGTGCTGCTGAAATCTGCTTAACAGAAGCAGAAGTTAAACTGGCATCAACACTTAAATGGTGGTTTTGACTATCTTAATACTTATCAATCTTCCATAAATCATTTATGAGGTTGGTGTATCATAGGATAAATGCAAACTCTAACTGTATTACAAGTGTACAAAATAACTTCACTGAGGGGATTGGGAGGAAAATGCTGACCTAGGAAGCACTAGAAATGAGTGGAATCCACAAGACTCAAGGCAAAAACAATTGTATAAAGTACTGTACTGTAGTTGAAAAATTGTATCCCACAGAGGTATGAATTAATAATTCTTCAAAAAAAATTTTTAATGTTTATTCATTTTTGAGAGAGAGAGACAAAGCACAATCAGGGGAGGGGCAGAGAGAGAGGGAGACACAGAAACCAAAACAGACTCCTGGATCTGAGCTGTCAAGACAGAGCCCAATGTCTGGCTCCAACTCCCAAACTGTGAGAACATGACCAGAGCTGAAGTTGGACACTTAACCGACTGAACCACCCATATGCCCCTTAATATTCTGATACCACTATATGTGCATAATGAAATATACTGGAGTTAAAAAATTCAGTCAATGAATGACAGATGGCGGGATCCAGCTTTCTCAGTCTTGGTGCAAGAGGTAGTAGACAAGCAAGGGGAGAAAGCTAGAGTTATCTCTATGGTAATGGATTAGAGCTAGAGACATCCTTTGTACTTATGCTTAGTTTAATATAGATACAGATGTCTATATACATGTATTTGTACATGTGTGTATGTACACAGGCTAGTACACTGCTAGTCTACACACATATTTTCTCATTCTATCAGTTGAGAGAGCCTAGCATTGACAAATACTCCAATGGCAATAAGTGCGCCTAGCACCCAGATCTTATTTTCTAATACCATTTTCAATAAAAGAAACTAGGACTCTTTGGAGAAATGGCTGATTCAAGGACTGTGAAGAAAATATTCATGATAAACCTCAAGTACCTTGTAGTACAAAAAATAAGAAGGTGTCAAAAGTAAAAACAGCCCCCTCCACCCCACAAAGACATATTGGAAAATCCCTGAAGGATTTTAGTGAAGGCATTGACATCATCTTTTTGAATGGATCTCTGCCTGACGTATACAGTGTGGATTAAAAGAGGGCAAGAATGTTTGTGAGTTAGAACAGTTAAGAGGCAAATACAGCAGTTCATGGGAGCCCTGGACCAGGAGAGATGATGGTGAGCCAAGACATGGGGAGCAGGTGATAGAACAGAGGGAGTTTGAATTCCAGTTCTTACACTAACTAACCCTGAGTAGCAGTTTGAACAAGAGTAAGTCATTGCTTTTTGCCTCTTAATTTCCTCTCTTATTAAAGATGTGACAATCAGGGCAAAATCCAACTCACAGTTATCTGTTTAAAAATATTTTTCTACAAATAAATTTTATAGATTTTCCACATCCATAGACAATTTTACAATTTTCTACAAATCAATTCCAAAAAATAAATTTCTAAAAATTAGCAATCTTTGACTATTGTTTCAAAAATTGCATTGCTGTTTTTGTCATAAAAATTGAGAAGTATTTTTCCTGCTTATCAAAGCATCATGTCTGTTTTGATTTTCACATTTAAAAAAATTAGTGCTGAGAATCGAAAACAGTATGGCCTTAAACAGAGCAATGAGGAAAGGTTAAATGAGTTGAAATTATTTAACTTACATAAAAAGAAGAGGAAGTGAATTTTTGATGACTATTTTCCAGTGAACAAAACGTTACAGAAAAAGGACAACACTAATCATCTTTCACAAGGACCATAATGAGAAGAAATGACATAAATTGCTAGGAAGGAGTTGGGAAGTAATGTTGAACACTGGCAGGGACTGTAGGATTTCCATGCCTGAAATCTACAAAGCTAGATCAAACAGTAATTTGCCTTAAGTGCTTTGAATGTCCCTTCATAGACAGGTGTTCAGACCAGAAGGTCCCTGGCTGTCTCTTTCAAACTTAGCACTCTGTGACAGAAGGGACAGAAGGGACAGGTATCTTCTGATTCTTACTTGGTGGCAGCCACTTTTGTAAGGCAGGAAGCTGGCCAGGAGGATGAACCTTGACAGAGAGCCCCGACCCAGGACAGCCTGGGACCACCCCATTCTATGCATCAAGCAGTCAGTCTGTGGTTCCAACACTCCATCCAGGCCTAGGAAGTGTTCAGTTTGTTGTGTTTGTTACACTTGGGCTGTAAGCAGCCTGCATTTTTATTTGACTTTGGTCTCTAGAATAGAAACAATGTTGTGGTTTCCTACCTGATGCAGGTATTTCAAATACATCTTGGGGAAGGACACACTTAGTTGGCTAATTCTTTTATAATCCAGGCCTGTCATTCAATGTAGTGCCCTTCGGATCCACCCAAAAGAAAACTGATTGAAGCCCACACCCTGGAGTTTCCAGGGCCTTTGTCTCTGGTGACTGGCCCGCTCCTCCGTTGAAGGGCCCTTTAATCAAACTTTGCTCTGCATTACTTTTGTCTGGCTGTCCTGTAATTCTTCACTGTGGCAGTGAAAAGAATGGAGGCTTCTTCCCTTTTCCATCTCACTTTCAGTAACCCTTTCATCATATTCTGTAATCCTTACAGTAACCCTATGAGTTTGGATAATTATTCCTGCTTCATTGATAGCAGACACTTCTTCTCCCTCATTTCTTTCCCCAAACCTTGGAAGAAGCATCTTTTTGGACATGAAGGGAACACCAAAGGGGCCCTCCAAACTGCTTGTAAATCTTTTTATGTGTAGCAGTTAAATGATTTACAGTCACAGACTGAAGGTTTGCAAAAATAAAACTTTAGGCTTCATTTCTGCTTGGTGGGAAAAGCATATTTTGGCCAAGATGAGGGAGTTCAGTCATTTCCATTAAAAGCTGGGTCTCTGTACATGTGTGCTCACCTTTCTCTTATCCCCTGGGGTGGCATCCGGGTTAAGACCTAGGTAACACCATGGGGCGGGGTGATGTGGGGATTCCATGGTCGTCTCTGGCCTTGGTTTCCTGTCCTGGTGGGTGCTCGGTCCCGTGGGGTCACATCTACAACTGCGAACTGTCATTTCTGCCAAAGTTTTCAGTTATCTGGGGACCACGATCTGTATTGGCCTTTTGTCAGCCATCAGCTTTCTTTAGGATCACTGTGAACTTCTGTGCCTCTCCTGGCATGGAAGAACTCTTAGGTGCTCTGTCAGCTGGCTTCAGATCTGCAGGAGACCTGGGGCGGCGGGGATGTTCTGCCTCTGCCTGCTTCTCCACGCTGTGGTGTTGCTTGGATCCAGGGCTTCTCCCAGAGGTGTGCAGTTTCTTTGGGCTAATGCCTCGGAGGAAAGGGCACCATCCCCCAAGCCCTAGAATTCCTCTACACCGATCTGCTGCCTGGGGTGATAATTGGGAGGACGGTGAGGCAGAGGCCCAGGGGCTCCACCTGCACATCTCACTTTTTTTTTTTTTTGAGTTCTTGCCAAATTCCCTGCTCCCCAACAGCCCATAAAAGATTGTGATCATCTGTCCCGGTGTTCAGAAAGCTACTCTTGTGCCTTTACATGTTCTTTCCTGCTCTATGTTTGGGTCTTCCAGACTTTGCTCTTAATCAATAAAGCCAAGCTTTCAAAATTCCCCCAAGTCCATCAGAAACTTCCCACAGAAAAACCGAGCCACATACAAATTATTTTCTCTTTCAAATGCCTGGCTCTTGTAATGGAAAATTACTGTTTTCAAGACTATTTTGGAACAAAAAAAATCACAAAATTTGACATTTTTTTTTCTTATGGATTGCCTCATATTCTCCCTTCTAGGGCAATAAATCTCAGCTTTCCATCTGTTTTTAAGTAATTTTGACATTGAAACAGCATATATACAGAAGGAAAAGCACACAACCAACCTGGTTACTATAAAGTGAACACCAGTGATACCACTACCCAGAAATAGCACATTGCCAGCACCCAGGAGCTGCTCAACCCCTCACAGATCCTGTTCTACCTTCAGAGGTAACCACTGATCCAACTTCTAATACTAAAGATTAATTTTGCCTATTTTTGATGCCTTATATAAATGAAACAATGGAAGATGCATTATTTGCGTCTGACTTGTTTAGCTCAATATTACATTTATGAGATTCATTCTTCTTATTGTGAAGAGCAGAAGTTTGTTCATTTTCATTGCCATACATTCCATTTCATGAATATTCCATAAGATATTTATCCATTTCATTGTGGATGGACATTTAGGTTATTTCCAGTTTGGGGCTATCGTAAACAATACTTTTAAAATTACACTTGTAAATTTAATTTGGCATATACAGTATACATCTCTTTCTGGTAAATTCTTTCAAGTGACAATCTCCATCTTTTAATTAGAGTGTTTAGTGGAGATACATTATTAGTATTTTAATAGCTTCCTATCTTGTCTTCTTGCCTTTCTCTAATACCTTTTAGTACACTATAGGGCATTCCTTCTAAAATTCAAACCAGATCATTTATATTCTTAAACCATTTCAGTTGTGTTCTATTCCTCTGGGATTAAATTGCAAGCTCTTCACATGAGTCACAGGGCCTTCTATAATCTGCCTTCTGCTCACGGCATCTTTGACTCTGCTCTTGACAAGCCTTGTTCACGTCTCCTAAGTGTGCTCCTTCACAAACCATTTCTTCTGCTATAAACCTGGTTTTCTGTCACTCCTTGTCCATCTCCCTTTACACCCCTCACCATGACTTTATTTATTTATTTATTTATTTATTTATTTATTTTAGAGAGAGATGGAGAAAGAGAGAGAGAAAGAGAGAGAGAGTGAGCAGAGGAAAGGGGGCAGAGGGAAGGAGAGAGGGAATCCCAAGCAGACTCCACCCTCAGTGTGGGGGCCGATGCGGGGCTCAATTCCATGACCTCAGGATCATGACCTGAGCTGAAATAAAGAGTTGGATGCTCAACCGACTGAGCCACCCAGGTGCCTCCCTCACAATGATTTTGTATGACTAATTCCTACTTACTCCTTAAGTCACAGCTTGTCATTTCTGAGATGACACTGAAGGTTGCATTGTCACATTCAGAGCATGTGGGTAATTGCAACACCGAAGTAAAACATGGAAATGCCTGACCCATCAACAGAGTTACCAAAGTCTGGTTGTCCCATTTTAGGATGCATATTAGCAAATGTGAGGTTCTAAACAGTGCTTGAATGATACATACAAAGGAGCTATTTCAGTTGCAGAACAGCTCCTGAATACACCTCATTAATCACACAGCATACATGACATTTTCTAGTAAACTGTAAATTCCAAGTTTAGTAATAATAAGGAAACTAGGTAGACTATAGTTAGATAATTTCATAAAAAGGACTTGCCTCCTGACCCGAAAACACACCATTAGGTCTCATGTTTACAAAGGGATTTAACTGTGACATCTCTTTCTAGGCATCCCCCAGAGGAAGAAAATAGAGTTCAGACTTATAAATTCTTTCATGTCCAGCTTCCTACTATAAGCATTTCTAACTCTCTAAATCTGGTCACATGTGTCTGTTAATATTTTCAAAATTTCATGTATCTCCCCTCTAAATGGTTTCTGATGTTTTAGAACTTCTTGGTTATTGGTTTCCTATAGCCTCTTCAATACTGTAAACTCCCTTAAGATGGGGATTGTATATATTAATTTACCATTGTATCTCTGATGCCCAGCACCATATCTGGGGCATATAGGGACTCAACAACATTTGTAATTGTTAAATTGTTCAAATATATCTACTCCTTTAAAATAAGGTCATTTGTTTACTCAGAATGACATTGCTGGTTTTTCAGCTTGTTTGAATAAAGTTTATATATAGTTAACTTTGATGAATGATTCTAGCACAGCAGGAAGAAAAAGATTCATGGGTTTCTTGTCTAAACGTTGTCATAATAATTAGATTTCATATTCTCATTGAATATAAGACATAATATGTCTTTGACCTTTCCAGATATATTTTATTCCCAGACATATTTCCATTGACTTTCTTTATTTAATTGTCCTTTTTGAGGGTCATTTTCTCAGTCTTCTCCTATTTTCCATCCATATCTATTTGCAATTTACATTTCCTTTATTTCTTTTTTTTTTAAATCCATTCCTTTTCCTTAGTTTTTGTCACTTCATAGAGGGGATTTTAAAAATTAGATTCACCTTGCATTTCAATTTCAGATTGAAATAGTCAGGTTCTTGTTTCTCTAATTGGTGCTTTAGATCTACCTTTGTTTCACAAGGCTGACCTCCAGTTTATCCACGAGGTTGACAGATAAGATTATGATAAGATTGGTAAGACTCAAAGATTATGGGCTCTGCTCTTTCTAAATGATGTCAAAGCATCTCAATGAAAAGAGATGCATTCATTCATTTATCTGGATTCAAACAATGCCTCACTCAAATACAATTCATAATAATAATATTGAGTTTACATGACAGCTGACATTTTTCTGGAACCAAAGCACCATTCATGAAAAGAATATGGTTCTGACTGCTGTTACATGAGTTCTTTTGAATTTGACACGCTTTTGTTTTCTTGTGCCATGGGATTGGCCAGTTGTGCCAGGCCTTTTCCTTTTCTCTATTCAGATTATTGGTAAGTCTATCCAAACAGCATTTGTAATCCAAGTTGGTCTTTACTCATAATAGTTATGTGTCTAGTTCACCTCTGTCTTATGCCATTAGCCAGCCTTATTAGTGGCAATGAAAGTAGTATTCTCGGTGTCAATGTAATAATAATCATAAATGCAAATATGGGCACTAAAATTATATGGCAAAAGTCAGCAATGAGATACTCATCCAGATGTTTAATTTTCTTCAGATACTTATCAAAGAGATACACAAAGTTTAAAAATTTTGTAGAGAGCTCCTGGACACTTGAGATTCCCAGGGGTCTGCATATAGTGGTTGGAGAAATCATAGGCTCCCCTTTCATTCTGAGACTCGTGACTCTCAAACTTTGTCCCCAGAACAACAGCCTCTGCGTCACCCGAGAACTTGTCAGAAATGTAGTTTGAACCTACTAGGTTCAGGGTGAGGCCCTCAAACTACATTTCTGACAAGTTCTTGGGGGAGTTTGGAAGTAGGGCCCAGAAATCTGTGTTTTGGTTTCTCAGGTGATTTTCATACACATGAAAGTTTGAGAGACACTGTATGAAGCAATGCCATTTGCCCAGAATAGAAAATGAAAGTAGCACAATATTACTAGGTGTGTTCTAAAATATGTATGTGACTTGATGTGTATGGCATCAATCATTTGAACAATTATACAATCTCAACTAGACAGTAGGGTAGGGTTCTTACAAGTCTCAAGCCCCGTGAGGTCAGTAGTAAAACTAAAATAAGACTCTTCTAAGACTGGAAGATGGGGAACTAATATTTACCTATGAAGATCAAACTAAGCCAGAGTGGGGGTCAGGGAGCAAAGATGTGAAACTCAGCAATTAGGAATTCAAAATCAATGAGTATGGATAAGCTAAACATAGGTTCTTAAACCAGTGGCAGACAATAATTTGTTGACTTTCTGCTGCCATAGAGCATTATTTGGACCAGGAAGACCCTGTTATTGTGAGAGGGCATGGCTCTGTTATCTTTAAAGCTTTGGTGTCCTGATAATTATGGTTTAGAGAGAGATGTTAAAGCCTATTGTGTGATATTATATTTGAGGATACATCAGAATCTTTAGATCAACTGCATCCATCTGTCTACCACCTTATCATTTAGGATTCAGTGTTAGCTTCCATGTCCCCTGGAAGATTTTCCTGACCCTATAAGGATAGGTGAGGTGTTCCTTCCATGTGCTTCATGGTCCCCTGAATTTCTCCTGTCACAGCAATCACATACTGTAAGGTAAGGGGCTTTTTAGCTACCTGTCTTCATACACTCATGGCTAAGATTTATGATAACTTGTGTACTTAAAAAAACACAGCCAGATCTCAAGAGAAAAGGCACAAGCAGAGTCTGGAGGACTGCATGTTCAGGTTTCCTGTGCTCTCTCTATCCCATCAGGTAACATAGAGCCCACTCTCTCCCTAGCAATGAAAATGAGGCAAACTGTGTGTAGTGTTTTGGCCTAGTGAAGTGCATTAGAGACATAGTGCCCACAACTTTTAATGGGGGATGGCCATACATGCATTCTGCATAGCGCAGAACAAAATTCCAGATGCCCCGAAGGAAAGCACGGGTATGGCGTAAACTTTCTAGCCACAGTCTCGTCCGTGTCAGTTCACTGTTGACTGGGAACACTCCGGCAAGTACCCACTTGCCAGACAAGGGCCAGTCTTGCAAGCAGGGTGTTCTGGAGATAGCAGAGTCAAACCTTCTAGGCAAGCTCTTTTCTGCAGAAGGCCTCTATCTGCCATAGCCCCAGCTATTTCCCCAGCAACTGGCACGTTGCCTGAACATAGAAAATCTTTAGGAAATACTTGCTAAAGAGAACTTCCTAAGTCAAAACTGACAGGCCCACATAGTCTAGAAGCTTAGGCCTGATCACATGTGTGTGTGTACAGGTGTGTGTGTGTGTGTGTGTGTGTGTGGCATGTCATACACACCCAGTAAACATGTTAAACACTAAAAAATGCTCCACAGATTGTAAACTTTACTTAAGAATTACTTACATGCCACAGTGCTAGAGTGCTATAGAAGGGTGTGTTTCTGGATAATTTGCTATCTGTTTGAGGATGTAAATCACTGACTCCCTGGAGCTCTCTTATTATTTTTTTAATGTTTATCTTTTTTGAGATGGGGGAGGGGCAGAGAAAGGGAGACAAAGAATTTAAAGCAGGCTCTAGGCTCTGAGCTAGCAGCACAGAGCCCGACACGGGCCTCGAACCCACCAACTGTGAGATGACGACTTGAGCCAAAGTCAGATGCTTAACTAACTGAGCCACTCAGGTGCCCCTGAGCTCTCATATGACCTAACAGAAGATCTAAGGCTTGGTTCAAGCTTACAGCCCCCTTTAGTGAGGCCTGGACATGGAAGTGGGGCTGAGGATAGATATGCAAAAGTGTAGGATTGAAACTATCCTTCCTTCCAAAATATCTTTCCAAATTATTTTCCAAATTATTCCTTTCTTCTTCACTCCATCTCTTCTTACCTCTCTCCTCTTCTTTCCCACCTGCCTGCCTTCTAATCTCTTGCTTTTTCTTGCTTTCTCTTTAACACATGTGCCTATGTCAAATATCGGGCAAAGCATCTACCCTTCTTGCCCATTAACTCAAAGCCATCCCCGCCAATACTCTGCAGCCAGATTCCACCAGGAGCACACCTGCGGTTCATGAAGGTGGATTTGTGATTTATTGACATGATGGAGAGCGTACTTCATGGGGTGTCTCAGTGAGAGGGTATTATAGAAACATAGGATTTGGGCTTGTGTTAGGTGATTTGGGGAGGGTTTAAAGAACCAGGCTTTTACTCTTACTTGGATATTGTCAGGAATCAGGGAATAATTCTATCATTTTGAATCTTAATAAATCTTATTTAGGAGAAGGAGTTTATGTCTCAAAGAAAAGAAGTGTTGCCTTTGTGTTGGCAGCAAATAATTTTCCTACAGTCACTTGAGAAAGCAGCTTCAAAGATGCTAGACAGTGTTAGGGGTGTGTATGTTTGTGTGAAAATAGAGAACTAAGCACTATTCTTGACTCTGCTAGTCGTTCTTGCCCCATCTTTGATATTCCAGGAACAGGAATGGAGGTGATCAAGTACAAAAAGAGCTGCTCTGTCCTTTCTTGAACAGTCTCATAAAGACCCTACCACTGTCTTCCTCTAGTGTAAGTTTACCAGTCAGCAGTGGAAGGGCCAATCAGTTGAGTTGCAATGTACATGAAGAAAGCAGCAGGACTAGGGTGCCTTGGTGGCTCCGTCAGTTAGGTGTTTGACTCCTGATTTTAGCTTGGGTCATGATCTTGAGGTTTGTGGGTTCAAGCCCTGCATTGAGCTCCATGCTTGTAGTGCAGAGCCTTCTTGTGATTCTTTCTCTCTCTCTCTCTCTCTGCTCTTCTCCCACTTGTACTCTCTCTCTCAAAATAAATAAACATTAAAGAAAAGCAATAGGACTTCAATCCTTTCATTAATATTTTTTTTTCTTTCTTGTCTGCTCGATACTGTACTAGAGATCTGGTGGGTATGATTTGGCCTCTGCCCTCAAGGATCTAATACATTAGTGAGAAAAGCAGGCATAAACAGGCATATAAACATTTCAGTATTATAAGTACAAAAAGGGAATGTTGTGTAATTATAGAAATGATAGACAGGAAGAAGATATTAATTCTCTATATGGGAAGGTTTCAGTGTGAGGTTATTTCTAAATTGGGTTTTGAAGAGTGAAGAAGAGTTGCCTAAATAAACAAAGGGAAGGTGTGGGCAGGAAGAGGGAGTTAAAACCAGGATCTTGTTCATAATTAAAAACACAGAATGAGAACACTTACTTCTGGCAGTATTGTGGTCTGACAGACTATTAGCTCTCTGCAACAGCAAAACACTTTCAAAATCATGTGTGTGGCTCACAAGGAAGTATGGAAAATCTTGAAGGGCCAGAAAATGAGAAGAGAATGCTGAAATCACAGGAATACATGGACACACACATGGGAGCTGATGCTACCCCGGTGGTAAAAAAGTCTTATTATTAACCCAGTGTTGTAGGTATCCATGACAGCTGGGCAGAAAGACTAAGTTTGCAGTATGTGATTCTATGTTAGGAAATACTCACAAATTGGAAAATGCTGATAAAAGCAGAAGACTTGTACTAGAGACTATCCTTATTTGCAAATCTCTTTGCGAAAAAAGCAGTATTGCATAAGTATGCATATAATCCATATAAAATAAAAATGCTGTGGGATTGATTATGAATATATATTTAAATTTCTGTACATGATATTCAGTGCTTTTGAAATTATATTGGCAAGTATAAGAACCAGAAGATGAGAGAATATAAATAAGAGGAAATGAAAATTAAAAAGGTGAGCTGAAACTAACTTAATAATTCTAGTCCCCAGTCATTGTCAAGATCTTGGATAATAACAAATTTGTACTTTCCATGCTTCAGCCTTTTGCTAGGAATCAAAATCCTTCCCAAAGCTAAGATAAATAGTAGTTCCCAAGACAACTCCCTGAAGCTGTAGAAGCAAACCCTTTGAGGAATTTCCGTAAAGTACAAATGATGACTAAAAAAGTATAGAGTTATTTAGAATACACACGGGAACATAAATGAAATAAATGAAATGCTGTCACAAATTAATAGTGAAAGTGGCTGCAGAAATAAGTCACTAAAAGTGGTTGTGTGTGTGTGTGTGTGTGTGTGTGCACGTGCGTGTGTGTGGAGAATAAAATCTTTGAAGGATTTTCTTGTTGCAGCTGAAGGTCTGAATTTCATAACTCACTCTTTTTGAAAACTGTTTATTCATTCAGGCTTGCATTCGTTCACTTAATAAACACTAAAGTCCAAGTGTGTGATGGTCAAAAGCTGATACAAAACTGAATAAAACTCATTCCGTGCACTTCGGAGTTCACAGTCTGAGGTAATGCCTTCATGTTACAGATGACCGTAAGGCTGTGAGCTAAAGGCTATAATAATAGCCGTGACACACACAGCCTGGGAAGGAGAGCCGGGAGGGAAGTATATTAGGTTTTTATTTGAGAGAGCTGCATGAACTGGGCTTCCTGTCAACAAATATGTTTAAGTGTGCACTATAAAGTGATGAAATAGAGCCACACTCCAGAGTGTCCCTGGGGACCGAATGAAATGATCTCTGGGATAAATGTCTGCTCATTTCCATCATCTTCTCTTCATCTTCAGAGTGGAGGGCACAGGCAGATTGTGCCGAGTCAGTGATCAAAGCTATTTCACATTCCTTAGTCAAGGTGAGGACGCCATTATCTTTCTCAGGGCAGATCCGTGTGCTCTGTACAAGCCATCCACCCCAGAAAGGTTGTAGAAGAGGCTGGAGGAAACATAGGTTTGGGGGCTTCTGAGTCCCTTTCTGAGCTTTATAAGTGAAATTTTATACAGATTATATTCATAGCTATATATATACATGTCTGTGTATATTCCAGCAAGTGTATATGCAATATAACGAGAAAATAAAAAGACAAGCAAAGCCAAAACAATAAACAAAGGTACAATAAGATATATCTCAAAAGAGTAAATTAAATCGTATGAATTTTTGGACATGAGCCTGTGTTCACACATAGTATCTTCCGTTTTTGTTTAGCATTTGGGGTTACACAGAAAATTCTAAAACAAATGACTAATTCTAAATCATGGAGCTACAGTTAGGGTGATGATTAATTAGGGTGATGATTAAGAGTGTAGGATCCAGAACCTGGGTGGCCAGGTCACATTCTAGGCAGGGCCACTGCCTACTCCTCAAAGACCCCAGGAACAATACTTTATTTAGCAAAGTTTTCATTATCTGAAAAATGGGGATATAATTGCAATTTTCAAAATGTTATTTATTATAAGGATTACAAGATGCTCGCAAATAGTTTAATATGTGTGAAGATGTTGAGGAGAGATGATTGTGAGGATGGTGGAGCCACCACGCTACAGGAGTGAGACCTAGCTGGGGAACCCCTGGTTCCCGTGGTTCTTAAAGTTTCTAGCATATTAGCATCACGTGATGCAGGGCCAGTCTCAGGGGTGTGACCTGTGTAGCTGAATGGGACCTCATTCAAAGAAGGGCTCCATACTTGCTTTCAAGTTCCACTGTTGCCATCCTTAACCTTCTTTAGTTTTAACAATTGTACTATATTTTTATTTTGAAATGAGCCCTGCGTATTATGTAGCAGATCCTGTGTGAAGAGTATTTAAAACTCCCAATGCCTAAGTTCCAACCTGTATCAACTACATCGGAATCTCTGAGGCTGGGACTGGAGATTCTTTTTCATTTTGTAAGGTCCATAGATGAGACTGATATGTAACAAAGTTAAGAAGCAGGAACTTGGTTTTCTGGTGGATTGTTTGCAGTCTAGGGAATTTTTTGCCTCTGTGGTCTATATGACCTTGGTGAGGGAAACTTGTTTATTGGTATGAATTTCTATTGTCGGAGAATTAACATATATTATCCAACTTTGAATCATGTCTGGAACAAGGCTGCGCACACTGGGATGTCTGCTACTTCGACTGCATGACGACTGGCTGTACGTCAGACCTAGGGTAACTTACTCTCTTTAATCTGTAAAAAGGGGTTAAAATAACACCTACAACATATGGTTGTTGTACGAATTAAATGAGATAATTCATATTAGATGCTTAACAGAAAGTCTGACTAACACATAATAAGTAGTCAATAAATGTGAGATAGTATTAATGTTATAATTTTTACATTGTTTTTGGTTTGCTTAGTGACAGGATCCTTTGATGATCTGACTGACTCCTATCACAAGAATAGCAAGATACTTGTTTCAAAATCCCTATTTAGCTATTTTTTAATGTTTACTTATTTATTTTGAGAGGCAGAGAGAGACAGAGAGAGTGAGCCTGGAGAAGCAGAGAGAGAGCGAGAGAGAGAATCCCAAGAAGGCAACATGCTCATCCCAGAGATTATGACCTGAGCTGAAGTCAAGAGTTGGATGCTTAACTGACTGAGTCATCCAGGTGCCCCCATATTTAGCTACTCTTTACAGATATAAATACAGCAGGCATTTAGTCAGAGGAGGAAGAGGTAGAGGGGCTCGAGGCAGGCCACAGAACAGCACAGAGGCA
Source organism: Mungos mungo (assembly GCA_004023785.1). Taxonomy (NCBI): domain Eukaryota; kingdom Metazoa; phylum Chordata; class Mammalia; order Carnivora; family Herpestidae; genus Mungos; species Mungos mungo. Next base: position 28,473 of record PISW01005991.1, read on the forward strand.
AGTGGTGAATAATTTACTTCTACGGCCGAGCCTTCAAATTATTGGAGTTTTCCAAAGCAGCATCTGACCAGGTTTCTCAGACACTCCTCTTTTAAGGACACATGGGTAATTGGAAGAGAAAATGGTCCTCAGTCCTCATGCTCTGTGCACATCAAAAAGTGCCACCTAGGTGGCTCAGTTGATTAAGCATCTGACTTTGGCTCAGGTCATGAACTAGTGATTTGTGGGTTCGAGTCCTATGTCGGGGTCTGTGCTGACAGCTCAGGGCCTGGAGCCTGCTTAAAATACTGCGTCTCCCTCTCTCTCTGACCCTCCCTGCTCATACTCTGTCTCTATCTCTCACAAAAATAAACAAACATTAAAAAATTAAAAAATAAATTTTAAAAGTGCCATTTGTCTCTCTCCTCTTAGCCACTACCCCAGCCAACAAAATTTCTCTATCATCAATTGATGTACTTATACTTGTTCCTTGATCATTATTTGTTTATTCTCCTGGCCTTCATTTTTAATAGTAAAATGACAGAATGGAAACCATAATTCACTTTACTTAGAGCCTCAAATACTGCTGTGATGCAGAAAGATAGGTTTTAAGCCTTAGAGAGGGATGAACACAAAAAAGGAATATAGATATTGTTGAAAGGCAGAAACAAACCATAAAATTATAGCCTTTATTTGAAATTTTTAATTTCCTATTTCCTCCATTTGAGAGATCATTTGGCATTTTGCTAGTACCACAGTGGGAGAAAGTTATGAATGCCTTTTGGTAGAGAATTACAAACAACTGTGTAAATACTAATTTAATTAGAATTCAGCAGGAAAGCCAAAAGCCAGACATTATTTATCTGCCTGACACCTGTTTGTCATGTTTGCTTGGCAGGGTGGTTCTTAACCTGGAAGCACCTCAAAATCACTTGGTGAGCTTAAATAAAATCGCACTGAAGCTTTGGCCCTGCCATTGGCTGGGTGAATTTGAATCTTTGGGGATGGGGTCTGGGACATTATTTTTTCCCCTTTTAAATAGACACCTTTTAAGAGCAGTTTCAGGTTCACAGAAAAACTGAACATAAAGTACATTTGACTCTTCACCAAAATAAAAAGCTTCTTCACTGCAAAGGAAACAATCAAGAAAACTAATAGGCAACCGATGGAATGGGAAAAGATAGTTGCAAATGACATATCAGATAAAGGGCTAGTATCCAAAATCTATAAGGAACTCACCAAACTCCACACCTGAAAAACAATCCAGTGAAGAAATGGGCAGAAGACATGAACAGACACTTCTCCAAAGAGGACATCCAGATGGCCAACAGACACATGAAACGATGCTCAGCATCACTCATCATCAGGGAAATACAAATCAAAATCATGCTGAGATACCACCTCATGCTGGTCAGAGTGGCTAAAATGAACAAATCAGGAGACTATAGATGCTGGCGAGGATGTGGAGAAATGAGCACCTTCTTACACTGTTGGTGGGAATGCAAACTGGTGCTGCTGCTCTGAAAAACAGTGTGGAGGTTCCTCAAAAAAAAATTAACAATACAACTCCCTTAGGACTCAGCAATAGCACTGCCAGGACTTTGTCCAAGGGATACAGGAGTGCTGATGCATAGGGGCACATGTACCCCAATGTTCATAACAACACTTTTAACAGCAGCCAAATCATGGAAAGAGCCTAAATGTTTATCAACTGACAAGTAGATCAAGAAGATGTGGTTTATCTACTCAATGGAATACCACAGAGCAACGAGAAAGAATGAAATCTCACAATTTGTAGCAACGTGGTTGGAACTTGAGGTTATTATGCTAAGGGAAATAAGTCAGAAAGAGAAAGACAGATACCATATGTTTTCACTCATATGTGGATCAGGAGAAACTTAACAGAGGGCCACAGGGGTGGGGAAGGGGAAAAATAGTTAAGGAGAGGGAGGGAGGTAAACCATAAGAGACTCTTAAATACTGAGAACAAACTGAGGGTTGATGGGGGATGGGGAAGAGGGAAAAATGGGTGATGGGCATGGAGGAGGGCACTTGTTGGGATAAATACTGGGTTTTATGTGAAAACCAGCTTGACAATAAACTATATTTTAAAAAAAGAAAGTACATTTGACTCTTGAATAACCATAGATTTGAACTGCACAGTCCCACTTATATATGGATTTTTAAAATAAATACAATGCAGGTAATATATTGTCTTTAGGATTTTCTTAATAGCATTTTCTTTTATTTAGCATACTCTATCGCAAAAATACAGTATATAATGCATATAACACACAAAATCTGTGTTAATCAACTGTTTATGTTATTGGTAAGGATTCTAGTCAACAGTAGGCTATTGGTAGTTAGATTTGGGGGGAGTCAAAAGTTATATGCATGTTTTTGACTGCATAGGGCCTTGGTGCCCTTAACCCATGAGTTGTTTAAGGGTCAACAGTACAGAGTTCCCATACCCCCTGCCTCTACTTATAGCCTCTACTACTATCAACATCCTACACCAAAGTAGTATATTTGTTATAATTGATAAACCTATATCAACACATAATTGTCCCTAAAAATCCACAGTATACATTACAGTTCACTGTATGTATGCATTCTCTGATTTGGACAGATGTATAAATGACACATGCCCAACAATGTAGCTTATACATTTTCACTGCCTTGGAGGTCCTCTGTGCTCTCCTGTTCATACTTCTCCCTCTATTAATCTCTGGAAATCACTGACCTTTCTACTGTCTCTATAGTTTTGCCTTTTCCTAATGTCATATTGTTGGACTCAAACTGTGTAGTCTTCTAAGATTGGCCTCTTTCATTTAGTAATTTGTATTTAAGATTTCTCTATGTCTTTTCATGGCTTGATAGCTCTTTTCCTTTGAGCACTAAATAATATTCCATTATCTGGAAGTACCACGGTTTATCCATTCACCTGTTGAAGGACATTTTGATTGGCAATTATGAGTAAAACTGCTATAAATATCCATGTGTTTTTGTGTGGATGTGACTTTTCTACTCATTTGGGTAAATACTAAGGAACACAATTGCTAGATCACATGTTAAGAGTATGTTTAGTTTTGAAAGAACCTATCAGACTGCCTTCCAAAGTAGTTGTACCATTTTGCATTCCTACCAGCAATGAATGAGAGTTCCTGTTTCTCCACAACTTCACCAACATTCAGTGTTGTCAGTGTTCTAGATTTTGGCCATTCTCAAAGGTGCATTAATAGTATCTCATTATTGTTTTCATTTGCATTTCCCTAATGAGGTATGATGCAGAGCATTTTTTCATATGCTTATTTTCCATTTGTATACATTTTTTGAGGTGTTAATTCCTTTGCCTATTTTTTACCCAAGTTGTTTATTTTTATAATGTTAGGTTGTAAGAGTTCTTTGTATATTTTAGACAATAATCTTTTTTTGAAAAATTTTTTATGTTTTTTAGTTTTTGAGAGAGAGAGAGAGAAAGACAGAGCACAAGTGGTAGAGGAGCAGAGAGAGAGGGAGACACAGAATTGGAAGCAGGCTCCAGGATCTGAGCTGTCAGCACAGAGCCTGAAGTGGGGCTTGAGCTCATGGACCATGAGATCATGACCTGAGCCACTCAGCTGACTGAGTCACTCAGGCGCCCCTAGATAACAATCTTTTATCAGATATGTCTTTTGCAAATATTTCTCCCAGTCTTTGGCTTGTCTGTCTTTATTGTGATGGGGCATCAAATAATAATAAACATTTCCCTAGGTGATTCTAACAAAATAGCAGGGTTAAAAACACAGAACCCCTGGTGCAAATGAGAGGAATTCTGTAGGACTCTCAAGGGCTACATGCTTTAAGATTTGAGAAAATGCAAAAGCAGGTTTTTTCTTTTAAAAAGCTGGGTTTTATTCTAGTTGAATTATATCTGTAAGTAAATAATAATATTGATGGCTGGTTTAAAAAGTACACACAAACATACCTTCAACCATGTAGGCATAAGTCAACTATTTGTTGGTAGAATTTTCTCATGCTAAAAACAACTTCAAGGCTCCTAGCTTCCTGGGCATGAGCAAATTTGGTACAAAACACAGTGTGGCTTCTTTTTCTCAATTGTTTCTCATTTTGAGCTTTCCCCCTTGCACACCTATGTCAGACCTCAGTCCCCCTGAAAGGCAGCTGCATTACCTTCCTTCATTCCCAGCTGAACATGGGGAGTTGTTTTTTTTCATTATTGTCTCTGCAATGAACACAGCCCCTACTCACTGCTGCCTTCAGGTGCCTGAGGGACCTGATCTTGCCCATACAGAAATGAATATTTCTGGAAGAGACTTCTGCTTTGAATATCTACCTTCACAGAACTGCTTGCACAAATGTAGAAGGAATTGTGAATGTCTCCTTGACTTTAATTCCTAAAGGTCTCCATCGGTCTAGAACCTGCTTGCTTCCTCTAGGCATGCCTTCCTGGCCCCTGTTAGATTCTGAAACCAAACAGCCCCCTAAATGGCTAAGGCCATTCTTCTAGGGCCACTGTATGCAGGGAGCAACTCCATACAGGGAGTACCAGAAAAGGACAGAAGTGGAAAGCATTTAATCATTTCATGACCACTCAGAGTGAGCTACAGTATAAATTATCTGGATTAACCCTGTGTGAAGTCTCTTCACCCAGTAGCCAATGATCCTTATTTATATAAGTTAGAGAATGTCACCCCTTTTCTTACAAATCTCCAGTGGTTTCTTAACTCTCTAAGAAAGTCTAACATCCTTACGATGGCCTGGAGAACTCTATGGGATCCATACCCTATTAGTTTTTGCTTCTCAGTCTCTTGCTGCTCAGAGCCTCACATGCTTTCGCCTCCTGGCTCTTTTTGGGACACACCACACACCTCACTTTTAATTGTCATTTCCTGGATCTACAAGGCTCTTCTCCCAGAGGTTGGTATGGCCCCTCCTCTATTTCATGGGAGAGACAGGTTGACCCTGTCCATTTAAAACATCATCTCTATTTACCTCCCCTACTTCTTCCCCTTACTCTGCTTTATATTTTTTCATAGCATTTATATCCACCTGACACATCATAAAGTCTACGGTTTATTGTCTGTTTTCTCCCACTAGAATTCAACCTTTATTATAGCAGAGGCTTTGTGTTGTCTGTGGCTGCTTTTCCAGTGCCTGGATCAGTGATTGTTAAATCTACATTGGTCTCCAGTAAAGTTTCAGAACATGTATGGAGGGATCTTTCAAATGACATCCCTCAGCGGAGATTCCTCTCTGGAACACTAAAGATAGCAGTCTGACATTTCCACTTGAATGTCTAAGCATGTTAATAGATTGTAAGTCACAGGAGGACAGGGACTCTATGTTTTGTTTACCAGTCTTCCTTTAGCACCCAAGAGAATGCTGGTCTATAGCCTGTATTCAATATATATTTGTTGAGTGAACATTCAAAATTGAATCCTCCAGCCCGGTCATAAACCTGGGAGTCAATCTTGACTTCTCCCTATTCTTCATCTTGTACACCAAATCATGCATTGGTCCTTGTAGACTGTATCCCATTTGTGTCTATGAAATATATACATTTCTCTCTAATCCTGTGGCCATTATTCTAGTTTTGGCTTTGCATATCTATAATATTCCTAGCCAACAAAACTTCTGAAACATAAATATCAAGGATTATTCATTCTGGAAAGAGACCTAGAGAACGTCTGTGAAGATGTTTATAATGGAGATAGTCTAAATTTTCAATATTGGGTACTTCATGGTGTGAGTTTTAGTGATTTTGATATAAGTCACAGATTAAAGCTTATTTTGGGGTGAGGGGAACAGGTGGGTATTTTTGAACACTACTACAGATGAGTGTTGAGGAATGACTGGTGAATGTACTGTGCATGATTGATGGCAGAATGCAACGCACCATTCAGACCTTGCAGCCTATTGTGAAAACTGGAAAAAAAAAAACCCATAACTCACCACAAAAACTATATATAAGGAGTTTTATGAAGCCCAGCAAGAAGAGAGCAAAGAAGCTGACGTCCCAAAAGGCTTTCTCTAAGTTTCGAGTAATGAGTCATTTAGAAAGAACATCTGTTGCATCTAGAAATGGACTATTGGGAGCAAAAACATGCACTGGAAAAGAGAGTTCGAACCTATGTCACAGGCAGTTTCACAAATAGTTTCTAAGACTAAAATAAAGAGAATTAGATTCAGCTCTCATGGTTACCAATGTTCTGTCGCATCATGCCAATTTTACTGTTTTTGTTCTATTTTTGAGCTCTGATCTTTAAAATTCTCCTGAAACAATCAAAATGGAATTCTGAATGTCATTGTCATTTGATGACATGTCACCTGTAACTCTGTTCTCTAAACTCAGCATGCACATGCATTTATTTGTTTTTCTGAACAGTGGTTAGAAGACCCCCTGTCTAAACTGAAATTTAGACCACCTGTCTAAAATAGACTGTCAGTGGCATTATAAGGTGATGAAAAGATAGTAGGCTTTGTGGCCAGGTCCGATGTGAATTTTGTCTCTGCCACTGATGACCCACGGGAATTTGGGATTACTTCGCTTTAATCAAATGGAGTTGCCTCATATGTAACGTGGGGAACATAGTGCCTGCCTTATGGATCTGTTGTAAAGAATGTGTGAGCATTTGATGTGCTTATTTCAGAGGAGTTCTAAATGTTTTCTCTTCTAGCTTCACACACTCTAGGCCAACTCAAACAGTCTCCTCATGAACATTCTGGAAGACAGGGCAGGGACAAGAAGTGTTACTGATGGAAATGCCTCTCACAGTGGTCCTTGGACCCTGTGGGCAGCCACTGTCACATTCTGTTTTCTGACAAATAGTATTTCAGAAGGGATCTCATGTACTTGATAATCAGCTTAGAAGGAAAAAAAAACTGGGGCGCCTGAGTGGCTCAGTTAGTTAAGCCTCCGGCTTCGGCTCAGGTCAGATTTCACGTTCGTGGGTTTGAGCCCCGCGTCAGGCTCTGTGCTGACAGCTCAGAGCCTGGAGCCTGCTTCCAGTTCTGTCTCCTTCTCTCTCTGCCCCTCCCCCTCTCATGCTCTGTCTCTCTCTGTATCAAAAATAAATAAAAAAACATTTAAAAAAATTTATAAAAAAAGAAGGAAAAAAAAAACCTTATTACCCATTTGTGTGACATGTGATTTTACATACAAACAATTAAGCACTAATATTGCACTTATTTAGTGAGTGATTTCTATGATGCAGGAACTTTTTAAACAACATTTTCATTTAAACCTCAGAACAACCAGACTCCATTTGCATCTTTATCACTGCTAGTATACGGAGGGAAACCCTGAGATGCCGAGTTTTGCTCACTGGAAGTAAGTAGCACAGTCAGTGTTTAAACCCAGGCCTGGCTGATTCTAAATCTGGGCACGCTCCCTTCTCAGGCCATGCCTTCTGAATTGTGTGTTTTGAGGCTCTGAGATTATGTAACATGCCCTAATCAGTATGTTCATATTATAATTTTAAGAAGTTGGTTTCCTTTGCTCCCTTCTGTGATGATGAAACACCTCCACATTGTCTTTTATCACTTCAAAAATTTTGATTTCAACATAATGTCTAAATAATCCAAACTCATACTCCCAAATTGTATTCCTCCTTCCATTCCTTGCCTCCTTCCCTTCTCTTCTTCTTCCTTTGGTCATTCCAGCCCATTAGATATTACTTGTGGATGTAGCAAAGAACTGCAGATGTCTAGTCAATAAATAACGCTGAGACAAACAGGGCTCCTTCCCAGTGTGGCCTGTTACTGGGGCTTTCTACATCCAGGTCACCTTGTGATCTATGGGCCTGCATCTCAAAACTACAGCAGCCTGGACTAACACTTCTTCCATGTCTTCTCCATGGTCAGGACATGTCTTGTTCAGGCCGAGAGTCCAAAGCCCTTACAAGTTTAGATGAATGCCCTCTAAATGAAAAAAAACTATTTAGTAAACTGACTTTTTACTCCTTCTTCGCAGAAGCAGATTTTATCTAATATTTTTTCTCTTTGGGGACATTTCACTAATCATTTAATTAGAGCTCTTGGAATTTATTCATGACATACTACATGAAGAGTTGGAAATACCCTGACTTAAGTCACTAGATGATGCCTGAAGGTAGAGAGAATTACAGAATGGGAAGAATGAAAGGTCAACATATATACAAAACTAATTGCAATAAAGTGAAATAAAATGAATTCCAATAAAACACATTTTGGTTGGTATATGTGATCTGGTTTTAAGCTAATTTTTATAGAAAAAAAGGAAAATAACTCCTTATGCTAAATAATTAAGGGAACTTTTATATAATATAAATATATATAATATATATATCATATAAAAGGGAACTTTTATATAATAACTTCATGAAGTTAAGGTATTAGGTGAAAGGAGTTTTCTCTTGAGTGTTTCTGTGAAAATGTCCGCCTAAAGTGATTTACCTGACGCACTGGTTCCAAGGCCTCTGATTCTTTACTTGCATTTGGTTAGAAACCCTTCATTCATAAAAATATCGCCTGAGTAATAATTTAATGAGGTTATGGAGGACAAAGAATCACAGCTGAGCTCCTTCATGTTGCTGATGTCCTAAAAATACATGCTAAGGGATATGTATGCTATAAAAGTATACACCTAAACAACATGTTAAAGAACACGTCTAATAAAGGATGCATATATGTTAAGGGTGATACTTTAGTTGGTAGAATCAACTTATCCTAAAAATGATGTCGTGGTGCTTGGGGATTTCACTCTGGTAACATATGTGATCTCCATCATTTTTAGGATAAGTTTTATTACTGAAGAATGTAATTTGTACAATAAAAGTACTGTAAGGCACAAATAACCAAACGGGAGAAAATTAACCACAATGGAAGACATTTTTGTTATAAATATAACAAAGAATGTTCAAAGTATATAAAGAACTTCTATAGAGCAGTTTGAAAACTCAGTCAAACCAAGAAAATGGACAAAGACCACGAAAAAGCAACTTATAGAAAAAAATACTGATGTGGGGAGAAAAGAGAGGAAGGGAGAGAGAGAGCGAAACAGAATGCCCACCTTTATTAGTAATAAGGATATTGTAATTTAAAATGTGATTCTTTTTTTTGTCAATAAGTTTAGGAAAAAGCTTAAAAGACTGATATGATATATCCAGTGTGAGGGAAAGTGTGTTATGACTACTTTCGTGTATTTTTTTGTTGGACTGTGAATGGGTTATAGTCTTTTTAGAGGTCAATTTAGCAGTATATTTATAATGTTTCCCCTTTGGCTTAGTAATTCTTTTTTAAGCAGATATCCTATAATGTTTCTGGGAAATATGTAAAAACATATTCATAATGAAGCTCACTGAAGCATTGTGTGTGACAGTAAAATGCTAATATCAAGCCCGAAGTCATTGAGAGACCAATGCAATTAAATCACAGTACAACCATCCTGTGGAATAGTATGTAGTTGATCAGGGTTTCCAACTTGAATTAAGCATGGATCTTCTCTAAAGAGATCTTTAAAAGTTAAGGGACTATCTATAAGAACAGACTTTAAAGATATAAAAGTATCTTAAATAAAAAAGTCAGGTTACAAAACTACATATTTAATATAATGCTTTTTAAGACAACAAACTCAAGCTACCTATTTGCTTTCTCTCTCTGAATGCACAGAAAAGACTAAAAATCATGCCAAAGTGTTGATAGTGGTTACTTTTGGGGTTTGAATTAAGATAATGAAATATAGTTCTCTCTCTCTTTCTCTCTATGATCCTTTCTTTTATTTATGTTTCAATAGGATTGTGTTCCTTCCTTAACTTAAAAATAAAAATAATTTTAGAAAAAGAAAAAATACACAGGGGTACCTGGGTGGCTCAGTCGGTTAAGTGTCTGACTTCGGGTCAGATCATGATCTCATGGTTCATGAGTTCAAGCCCCGCATCAGGCTCTGTGCTGACGGCTCACTCAGAGACTAGAGCCTGCTTCGGATTCTGTGTCTCCTCTCTTTTTGCACCTCTCCTACACATGCTCTGTCTCTCTCTTTCTCTCAAAAATAAATAAACGTTAAAAAAGAAAAAAAACCCCACGTTTTTCTAGGATTTCTTCTAATCTTAAAATATTTACCTTGAGTTGGGAGTTATGAGACTTCAGGAGCAAAGAGAGCCATACTTAATTTAAATACATCATTGTAAAATGAATTTTTCATTACTGATCTCTGAAACCAAACACTCAAATCATGAGATGTATGAAAAAGTCAAACATTCTTTGTTAGCGTTTTGAAGCGTCATTTGTCACTCTGGCTCGCTCTGAAATATTTTGTTATCTGCCTCATTCCATGAAGTGCTGTGGCCAAAGTTCAGCATTCATTTTGCTACATATGAAAAGTGCTCCAGGAGAGAATGTAATAATAGGAGGCAAGGAACTCAAAGCTCACGACAGTTTAGGACTCAGGAGCAAGTCAGAGAGGACACAAAGGCTGTAATACCAAGCAAGCCTATCTTTCATTCTGCTGTAAAAAATAAAATATGTAAGTTCCTAACTTGGAGAATAGGAACTAATATCTCCATTTTGCAGATGAAACTGAAATTTAGAGGACTTCAAGTGAACGCAAAGTCAGAGTAATTTATCCTGTTAGGTAGCACATTAACTCTTGGTTTCTTATTGGTTGTAAGACTTACCCAAACACCAGGAATCAGGGGGAGCGAGTGAGATGTACTGATGAATGCTGGTCTGAAAAAAATTAACATCAAATTGAGTAACAATTCACATGGTAAAAATTAGGCAATAACAAGAATTTAGTCAGTTCTTCAGGGCAGGCAGGGTTAGTGCTGGTAGTGATGGGCGGGCAGCTAGCAGCCCCCTATGATGGGGGGGTGGGGGTGAATTAATAGCTGATTGGATGGTATGGTACCTTAATCTCCTTTATAAAGTGATATTTTAAATTGCTATTAATCAAAATTTACAAGCAATTGAAACAAAGAACTACTGTACATAGTTATAGTTATTTATATTTATACATCTAAATATATTTTATATGAAATTTATCTAAAAACAAAGCAAATAAACAAAAACCAGAAACCATGGAAGAAACTGGTGGTTGCCAGAGCTTAGGTGGATGGGCAACATGGGTGAAGGAAATGAAAAGGTACAGCCTTCAAGTTACACAGTCACAGGGATGAAGAATACAGCATAGAGGATGTAGTCAGTAATATCGCCAAAACGTTATATGAGGAGAGATGATGACTACGCAATGGTGGTGAGCATAGAATGATGTATAGAATTGTTGAATCACTGTGTTGTATGCCTAAAACTAATGTAATATTGTATATCAACTACACGTTAATAAAAAATTGCAGTAAGGACTCCTGTATACCCATTTATATTTAATTTGCTTATCATTTTTTCCAGCTCATTTGAGAGTAAATTGGAGACACCATTCACTTTTACCTCTAAATAATTCACTGTACAATTTATAACAACAGAGATGTTATCTTAAATAACTATAGTGCATTGGTCAAAATCAGAAAAATTAACCTTGGTACGATACGACTGTGGGATATGAATATTATCTGAATAATGACCAGGGTCTGTATTCAAATTTTTTCAGTTGATCTCAAAATTTCCTTCACAGCTCTTTTCTACCATAGTCCAGGATTCAATCAAGTATTACCTTTACCTATTTTAATCTTCCTAGTAGTCAATTAACTGTTCAAAAAGTAATTCAGCCCTGTATCTGCTGGGTACTGGTGCTAGGTATTGTAACATATTAACAGGCTAGTACCCAAGGAGAGAGGCTGAAGCTGGTAGAAATGAGTGGGTCTAGGGCAGAGGCTGCATCTGCTACAGTATGGTCAGTGTTCGCCTCATGATGCATTTAAAGTAGATAAATATCAGTAATCTACAGATGAAGAAAGAGACTTGGCTATAAAGTGGCAGAATAAGGGTTGAAACCCATGTCTAGAATCTCTTGTTATTTACTGGCTCCTTTACAACCTACTTATTCCTTTCCTGGAATAATATCAACCAATTTTCTGCACAGTAACATTCTTTGACATTGCCACGCTTATTCGTGTCCTGTGCTCATGCCCATAAAATACCTTTTTTCTCAAAATGCCCTTTTTCAGCTCTTTTCTCTATCTTGAGATTTTACCTATTTTAAAAACCTTTCTTAAACATTGCTGTCTTTGTAAAGGCTGTCCTGAATTTGCCACCTCGTCTGTGTGATTCCAAAGCACTCTGTAGATCTATAGGTTAAAAAGCACACTTCAAGGATGACTGAGTCGCTTAACCAAGTGACTCTTGATTTAGTTCAGGTGTGGATCTCACAGTTAATGAGTTTGAGCCCCATGTCTAGCACAGAGCCTGCTTCAGATTCTCTATCTCCCTCTTTCTGGCCCTCTCCAGCTCCTCTCTCTCTCTCTCTCAAAAATAAATAAAAGTTAAAAAAAGAAAATAAAAATTTGAAAAAAAAGCACACTTCACTGCAACTATACGTAGGTCAATGCACAATCAAGGAGAGGGGTGGCTTTGACCTAGCACAGTGCCTGGCACACAGTAGATACTTAGTAAATTATTAGTTCCTATGAGCTTTCATAATTCACACATTCACTGACTCCAATTGGCATGGGTTCATGAACTGGAGAATGTGGATTCTAAGCAAACTCTCAGAAGTTAACACTTGTAGGCAGCTGATATCTGAAGGGTTTATAAACTCAAATCATTGCCTTAAATCACAAAGTCTGATTAAACAACAACAACAGTAACAACAACAACTTTTTCAGAGTCCAGCAGCCTAGACTTTAATCAGACCACATCACTTCTTCCAAACAGTAAGATGGATTTTAGCTTGAACAATCATTTATTCAATTTCTACAGGGTACAGAGCTTGGATTTGGATATATGCAGGCTATTTGATCATACCAGTTTAATTCTATTCTTAATTCCAGAGGATGCTAGGGGTCCCGGGTGGAAACCCAGGCTGGGTACCCTGAAGGGGTTCAGTTTCAGGCACATCCAGCTGGGTCTGAACGGCTGCCAGGGTGGAGTCACCAGCAATCGATTTCCTGGAGGCGATCTAAAAAGCCTTATTGTAAGAACCTCACTCCCCTCTCCCCCGTGATGGAAAGGTAAGGAATGAAATCTTAATTTGATGCTATATTTTGAATTTAGCAGGAATATGACTTCTGGCACAATACTACTGGCATCAATTAAGTAAAATGTGAACTCAGATCATAACCATTTTTCTTTTTCTTACTACTCACATACTGGTGACAGAAATATTCTTAGCCTTTCAGAAAGTTGCTCTCTGACGTTGCTCAAAATATAGAAGTATGCCTGTAAATTTCTGTGTAAGTTACTCCCAGGCAATGCTGGTCCACAGCTCCTCTTTTTCCTACAGCCATTTCCTCAGAAAAAGAATCTTCCCACACAGCACTAAGCCAAGGACGGCTGGCGAGTTACTTGACATGCATAGCCCTTCCCTCTTTCTTGCCAGAGTCCTCATTTTGCTCAGGTGTCCATTCCTGCCCCTCACGGTCTATATAATTAAGAGGGTCCTGACACAGTCCCTGGAGCCAAGGTGATAATAATTAATCTAAAGGAACCAGTCCATGGCATTCCCTTGACAACTGTTTCTGACGCAAGAGAGTGATTCTGGCTTTTTTGGCTCAGACTAAAGTGAAAGACATATTCCATCGTTGGGCAGTGATTCTGCTCTCTTGCTCTCTCTTTCTAGATGTGAACAAGAGACCATGTTGCTATAGTTGCTGTTGGCAACCATCTTATTACCAAAACAAGAAGGGCCCGGAGGATGGAGCAAGCACGCTAGACAGCAGAGCAGAAAGTTAGAAAAATCTGGGTGCCTGATGTCTCAGCTTGAGCTACTGAACTCAAATCACCCTGCGGTTGACTACTGTATTTCTTGCTACTTGAAATAATAAAGGTCCTTATTGTTTAAGCCTGGATGAGTCATGTCTTCTGTCACTGCAGTCGAAACCATACCAACTGAAGTATTATAGAAACAGCTAATTAAGAAGGCTGAGAATGCAAACTTTTGCATTATAGCCAAACAAAAATTAAAGTTAACCTGACTCATTTACTTATTTGCATAATTGTTATCACACCACATAATAACTAGATATAGATTGTAAACAATGCACACAAATGACTAATTTTTCAAGGGAGGTGACATGGAGCAGTAAAAAGCATACCTTATTCAGAATCGTGGGTAGAAATCCACTCGTATTTCTTGGAAAAGGAGCTACTTGTGAATTTGTGATCAGCTCCCAATCGAAAGGAGCTGATGTTTATTGAGTACTTGCAGGAAGCCGGGCACTGTCCTGCGTGGTTTCACACAGCTGAATCCCAGCAGTCATTAAAAGAAGTCACGCAAAAAAAAAAAAAACATTAAAAAAGGGGGCATCAGGGGGGCTCAGTTGGTTAAGCGTCCGGCTTCGGCTCAGGTCATGATCTCACGGTTCGTGGGGTCATGCTGACCGCTAGCTCAGAGTCTGGAGCCTGTCTTCAGATCCTGTGACTCCTTCTCTCTCTGAACCTCCCCTGCTCAAGCTGTCTCTCTCTCTCTCTCTCTCTCAAAAAAAAAAAAAAAAACATTTAAAAGAAGTCAGGCAAAACTCGTTCCATTGGTGCAGGTGCAGGGGCTGCTCAGTTTTGAACTGAAAGAGCACAGGGGCTGCGTGTCTTTCCTCTGCTTCATCCAAATTCCACACTTGGGTTCCCAAGGCTATGGATTGTTCCCTTACCTAACTAAGTCACTGTTTCCCAGTGCACTATGCTCCGGGGCCTGGCTCCAGAGGAATTTCCAGAATCTGCCAATGCAGTGTCAGAATCAAATCTTCCATACAAACTGCTAGGCTCCATGTTAAGGCTTGGTCAAAAGCCGAGAGCTCCCCCTTTCATCAAGGTAAATTTATCTCAGGTGCCTCCTCGTTATTTCTTCCTAATGAAACCTGATCAGTGCAATTCCAGAAAATCCCATCAGGCCTCCCTGAGTTCTTGTCTGAAAGGGCTGTGCTTGGGCTGTGACTTCTGAATTCCTTCCTAACTCTTCTGAGATCATGACCCGATCCAGCTATGAGAGGTTTTGTTTTACACTAATCTAAGAATACTGACTTTCCTATGCTAGAAAAACAAGGAGCCTGTTCAAGAATTCTTTGTTGGATAAAAGATTTTAAATACTTACATAAAAATAACATATTCAAATTATAAACACAAATTAGCATGGAAAATCAGATCATTACACAAATGTTGTATCTTTTTATTTTTATTTTAAAAAATGTTTATTTATTTACTTAGAGAGGGAGAGAGAGTGCGCAAGCAGGGGAAGGGCAGAGAGAGTGAGAGAGAAGCCCAAGCAGGCTCCCAGCTGTCAGCTCACAGCACAATGTGGAGCTCGAACCCACGAGCCATGAGATCATGACCTTAGCCAAAATCAAGAGTCAAACCCTTAACCTGACTGAGCCACTCAGGCACCCCTACGCAAATGCTATATCATGTTAGTGGTCCTATGAAATTCCATCTGTAAGAATACCATAATTTACTTAATCTAATATTGAAATTTTAGATTGTTTCTAATATTTCTCTATTATAAATTTCTTTGCCATGAATACCAGACGCATAAGTTTAAATATTCCTGTAACATTTTATTTTTAAAATTATTTTATTTTATTTTGTTTTAGTGTTTTGTTCCTGTACCATTTTAAAAAGGCTTTTCAAACGGAAAGACTGAATTTGGGGAAATCTATGATCATTGTTAAATGAATTTGGGGATTGCTTTATTTTTTTTTAATCTTCATTTTTGAGAGACAGAGACAGAGCATAAGCAGAGAAGGGGCAGAGAGAGAGAGGGAGACACAGAATCTGAAGCAGGCTCCAGGCTCTGAGCTGTCAGCACAGAGCCCAACGCGGGGCTCAAACTCACGAACTGTGAAATCATGACCTGAGCTGAAATCAGGCACTCAACTGATTGAGCCACCCAGGCACCCCAGGATTGCTTTAGAACATGTTGCTAAGTCTATCAGAGAGATTATGAGCTAGAACTACATAGTTGTTCCTTTGCAGTGCAAACACTACCCACCCAAAGGATCCTAATTCCTATTCCTTGACTGTTCCTTTGCCTCTGTCATGCTGGACCCCACTTGACCCCCAAATCTACATCCTCAGTCTTCCATGTCTCCTCATTGTGACCCTCAAGTGACCCTTCTTGATAAAAAATGAACAAATCTTTTATAATCTCTACAAGAAAGAAAGAATTTTCCTTGAGCCCAAGTTAGGACAGCTGCACAGGAAACAAAATCTTGACAGAGTACTCTGGAGAATGAATAGTTTTTACTATTATATACTTATTACATCTTGTAAAAGCTCAAAAGATTCGGAATCACCAGTGTTAACATCAAAGAATGCAGTGGGTAGGAGCATTGATCGAGGTCCTAAGGACAAATGGTTTTCCTTTAGGCATCTCATTCATACAGTGCATGCTTGGCGGGCTGTAAGTGAGGCTTTTGGTTTAAACAAAGTTTTTGTACAATCATGCTGACTTAGAAACCTAAAATGCTGTCCCTTATATATCAGACCTTTAGAGAGTTTTCTTTCATCACCCTTAACCAAGGCCTTGCTGCATTTCACCCAGCCAGGCACTGGGCTGCTCCCATAAGCCCAGGCCAATCCTTCTCTGCTTTCTTCCTCAGGTCTATTTAGAACTGACAGCTTGTATCAGCCCTGCTCTCAGGTGAAGGACAAAGAGGTGAACACACCACATGAGAGTTTAAAAGTATCCAGGGCAGGAGGCACCTGGGCGGCTCAGTTGGGTAAGCTTCCGACCCTTGATTTTGGCTCAGATCATGATCTCATAGTTCTGAGATTGAGCCCTGCGGTGGGCTCTGCCCTGACAACGTGGAGTCTGCCTGGGATTCTCTCTGCCCTTCCCTGGCTTGCTCTCTCTTTCTCTCTCCCTTTTTCAAAATAAACACACTTGAAAAAAAGGGGGGGGGAAGTATTAGGTAGGGAAGAATGAAGAGCAGTGTTGAGGCCAGAGAGCTGAAAAACTCAGGGAAACCCACTTTTAGAGCACAGATCTGGCACTTTCCCAGGGACCTTTCAGCCGTGACATTCTGCCATGGCGCTTTCTGTCCTTTTTCTGACCCAGGATAATGTGTCAGCAAGTGCATTTGAGCTGCAAGTTTCATTCATTTTTATTTTCTATTTGCAAGTATCTGGGCTCCTACATTCTACTGAGATGCATTGGCTTCTGCCTCTTTTTCTCCTAACCCTTCTCGGATCTCCTGGAGCCCAGGTGCCTCTCTGGCATCAGGCTCTCTTCCCAGTGGAGAGGCCGCGTTGCTCAGTCACTTATGCAGTCATTCATATTCATAGAAAGGAGTAAAGACAGTTTTCTTAATTACACTGTTTGATGCTGCTGTGTGTCTCCCAATTTTCTGTGTGTGGTTTCATCTGTGTAACAGGCTCTCTGCACAAATTCAACACCTCTAATTGCTGGGCAACGTTCTCCAGGAGAGGAGGGAATATGCAAGAAGAGAAATGGACTTTCAGGATTCTGTTTAACAAACGCTTATTTGACTGATCTTATGGGGGTCAGGGGGCCTGGCTGAGCTGCTGCCCTGTGATTCGCATGTGCGCATGTGAGAGCCAAAATTAAGCTTCTGGTTTGCATTCTTCGTTTGCTAATGAAAGTTCTCTTTTGTATTTACCAGCAACTAAAGATTTCGACCTCACTTGCTCCTGAGACCACTGTGAATAGAGGGAATGAATAATTTGATGGTCTTTAACACAGGGAGGGGGAAATGCTGTGGCCTTTCACCAAAAAATTGAATTTTGTGAAGCGATCAGTGAACAGAGTGTGGAGAAAGTAAAGTGTAGTAGATTCTGTGGCCTCCCTCTAAACGCACTGAGTAAAATCAGTAGGTCTAGGTTTGTTGGGTAGAATGCTGTAATCTCAGTCTGGTCGGTAGGATTTCAAAAGAATATCTGGGAAGCGGAATAAATATCACTGAATATATTTGCTTCTAACATCTTAACAGCTAAATTTCTCTAATTTCAAAATTCAATTTTTATCAGATGTCAGTTGGTTAAACAAAACAGATTTTTTTTCTTTCTGTTCATTTATAGACTAATGAGAGCCAAATATGTTTCATTTTGGCCCTTCTGAATTCACGCCATCTGAATGCTCGAGGGCCTCATTGCTTGAGAGGCAGTCTGAGGCCATGCATGAGCATGGCTAACGTTAGTATCAAAACTTCTTATTTGGGTAGGGCTGAGCTCAGATATGAAGCAAGCTAAGACCCCCTTGAGTTTTTCTTTCCTTTAATATCTGCTATTTCAAGTCTCCCAAAGAATGAACTAGCACATCTACTTAATTTGTTTTCAATGCAACTGTAATTTTCACTGAATCTAAACTGGGATTCAGTCTGTCACTCCGCTAGGCCAGGGACCTTCATCATTTAAATTCGTGAGCTGATTTATGTTAAAGGAGTAAAAGACCAGAGACAGAAATTTTGTGAAAAGGGGCTGAGAGCAGAGAGTGGAGGGAGGCAAAGGACCTTATGGCGTCCTTCCTCAGCCTTACCCCTAGGTTGGATTTGATCTTCTAGCAAGAGAATGTTTGCAGGTGGAAACTAGAGCCTATTTTCATGGACTCATCGTTGTACTTCTGTTGTACACGGAACATAAGCAGTGGTAAACAGCTGGGTTTGTTACAAAAGATGATATAAAATAGGGGAAAGAAGCATTTTATGGGTAGCAGGAAAAGTCGTGCAGCTCTTTTTGGCAACCCAAGAGCCTTGTACCTTTTGAAGTCAAAAGAGATGGTTCCAAGGGTGAAACTATTTTGTCATGGTGAGAACTGGCAGCAGGGCAGCTGAGAGATGCAAACCATTAGTGGTTGCAGTTAATGAGGAGGCTGAGGTTGAAGAACAGGATAACGCAGGATCTGAGCAATGCGATACTTCCCCGGGTCTGCACCTAATAACTGAACAGGAGGTTGACACCACCTGACTAGGCAGGTGGGTTGACCAGCCAGTGAAATTGAGTATTAAAGTGATTTCATTTGTGTCTGTGGACTGGTAAAATCCAGAAAAGTTCAGAAAAATGCTTCTTTTTTTTTGGTAAAGTTTATTTATTTTGAGAGAGACAGGAATAATGTGAGTGGGGGAAGGGCAGAGAGCGAGGCAGAGAGCAGGCTCCGCACTACCTGTGTGGAGTCCGACGCAGGGCTCACACTCAGAACCGGGAGATTATAACCTGAGCCAATGCTTGGGGTACCTGGGTGGCTCAGTCTAGTTTAGTGTCCGACTTCAGCTCAGGTCATGATCTCATAATTTGTGGGTTTGAGTCCTACGTTGAGCTTTGTGCTGACAGCTTAGAGCCTGGAGCCTGCTTCTGATTCTGTGTGTGTGTGTGTGCGCGCGCGCGCGCGCGCACACACACGTCTGCCCGCCCCTCCCCCACTCAACTCTGTCTCTTTCAAAAATAAATAAGTATTAAAAAAAAAAAGATCCATATGTTTAATCAATTTACTCACCTGGGTACTCCAGAAAAATGCTTCTGTTTTAGCACAAACACCTACTTGGGACCCCAGATTTCAATTCACTTGGAAACAGAGACATTGCACTCTTACATTAGGGAACTTTGAGTTAATGTCAAATTATTGAGAAAGAAGATCACTTTTTTGCTGCATATCCATTATTTTGGTATATTTGCACTTGATATCTTTTTCAAAAATTGGCTAAGAAAGACTTTTTTTGTTGGCTTTGTGTTGTTTCAACCACCAGAGACTGAATGCAGCATCCCGCAGTGTCCTCCGAGGAGTGACACAAATGAATGCCTTTGGGCAGTCTGGATGGTTTGTGGGATGAGTTTGCTGCCCTTTGACAGAGAGAGGAGTGAGAATGGAGGAGGAGAGGGTGCAGGAAGGGGGTTCTGGTGAAACTTCTAGAATGTGCCCTTATCATAAGAACAGTAAGAAGAAGAGATACTAAGAGAAACCCTTCAAACATTTAAAGAATCTGTCACTCTTTAGCAACCTAAATATACAAGTAACTGCTTATCTAGTAGTAGTAGTATATTTTGTGTGCCACCAGCCGTAGTGGGGATATGTTGTAGTTGCTCGCTACCCATTTGTTTTCTTAAGTTGAATTATGTGGACGCCATTTTTCCTAGTGGACTGAAATCCCTCTCTGATTCTACAGGTAGACGGCCCTCCCCTCAGCTTCCTTCTCAGTGCCTGCTTCATGGAAGGAGCAGTTTTGATGCTGGGTCCCAATCCCTCTGAATCTTCTAAGTGTCACTCTATTTACTATATCATACCAGTCATAAGATATGGCAATATTCATTTTTATAAAAATCCAAACATACGTAACTGACATAAGAAGTTAAAGGGCAGCGATTCACACCAGTTCAAACTAATAATGTACTTCACCCTGTTATCAGCACGCAGGGCAGTATGAAGTGTAGCCTGGATGAACAATGAGTGATGTGGGTAAACTTGGCAAGTGTCCAATTTGAAAGAAGCTGTGGTTCACCATTTGGCTATAAAAATCAGTGTTTCCACATCCTTCATATCTTGGCATTAAAATGAATGTGTTCAATGTTCCAAGCAAAGGCACCAATTCTTTCAGCTGTCTCAAGTCCTTCTGGTAACTCATTACATTCTTCCCAGAGAAAATGACGGATTGTGAATGAAATAAGGGCACTTTTATTAAATATTGAATATTAAACACTAAAAGAACTTTTTCCCCAATAGGTCTAACACAGAATATGCTATTTGGAATAGTTATTTTCTTTGATCCTAAATTTTTTGGTTCTTGTTTTTCTTCCCTTCATCTGTTATGGACGTATCTCAAGATTTTTCTGTATACCTCTGTCCAGTCACAGCTGATAGCATTAAGAAGCTAAACAAACAAACAAATGAATATTCTAATTATTATTGTCACCAATTTTCATTTTTTTCCGAATTCGAGAGTTAGTCTTTCTCAGAACTTGGAAGTTGCCACAACCATGTCACCTACCATAATAAGAGATGTGACATTCAAGGTTAGCGGTATAAAAATTAAAACACTATTTATATGATCAATGCCAGAGGATCTCTGAGAGTAAGTTGGTAAAGGCAGTCATTTTTTATACCTGAGAATGACCAAAGTTGTGTACTAGATACATAATATAGTTTAGATGATGAATAAATGTGTGGATAAAGTGAAGAAACAGAGATGTCTATGGTTATTCTGAGCCTCCTATTATTATATTTACATATATATATATATGTAAATTCTGTAATCTGGGAGCGTGTGTGTGTTTGGGACTAGGATGGAGCTTTTCTGGCTTACATTGCTGTGTAACAAAATATGAAGCTGACCCATTTCTTAGTGATTCTGATAAGAGGGCTGGGCTAATTTTGCCATTTGATTAATTTCTTTAAAACTCTATACATGTCAAAATAATTTTGGGACTCAGGGGAAACATTCTAGATCAAACTGCTATCCTCCTGGACATCCATTATTAACATTTAAAATTTTTGTAATAGACATATTATTTTGGAATAGTTTAAACTCAGGTTCAAAGGGAGTACTATCATTCTGCTTACTTTCTATTTATTCTAAACCAGAAACAAGTTAAGCAAAATAGTATTTGTCTTAGCTTATTTGGGCTGCTATCATAGAATACCATAGACTAAGTGGCTTAAACACAAAAATTTTCTCATAGTTCTTGAGTCTGGGAAGTCCAAGATCAAGGTACTGAAAGATGTGGTGTCTCCTGTATAGATGGTAGCCTTGCTAGGTCCTAATCTGGCAGAAGGTGCAAGGGAGCTGCTGGGGTCTCTTTATTAGGACACGAATCCCATTTATGAAGGCTGTGTTCTCATGACCTAATTACTTCCTCATGGCCCCACCCTCAAATACCGACACCTTGGGGGGTAGAATTTCAACATATGAATTTCAGGCAGACACGAATATTCAATCCATAATGGTATTATTATTTTCATGCCTGATATTTTAAAGATTTCTTTGTTTGAAAGAAAACAGCCCAACAAAATTCCATTTTTGAATGAGCACTACCTGATTTAGACTGTTAGTTTGCTCTATTGCAAAGAAGTGAATTTTCCATTGTTTCTACCACACTTCTCTGTATCCACACCATCTAATGCCTTCTCATTTGTTCAGGTGTGTTTTGAATGCCTCCTTTCCTGTCTTTTCCACCTAATATCTTCTCTGCTCTTTTGTATCTTACTCCTATTGAATGTTCAGCTGATATCCCACTGCCTCTCCAAGGCCTGCTCTTGCTGGCTTACCCTGGAGTACTTTCTCTCTCTTTCCAACTTCTTTGCAACTTTAATAATTGGGGAATTCACCATGCATTTCCTTTTCCTTTTCTTGGCGTTTTGAACTGCTAGTTAAATCTTGTGCTATTACCTAAGTTTTAAATGTTTGCATTTGGTCTTTTCAGCCACTTTGTAAATTATTGCTTTACAATAATTCTTAATTGCCTTTTTGTCTCATCCGAGCACATAGGAAAGTGCCTTTGTACACAGCATTTCTCAGTGAATATTTGTAACTTGATATGGTTGAAATTCTTTGTTTTGTATCTGATTAGTAACTATTAGTGTTGAGTACATATCCTTGGCCACGTATCTTATAACTATTTTTATGTATAATTTAATCCTCACAGTGCATGAATAAAGTAGGTGTTTCTATCTCCATTTTACAGATTCAATGATTTTATGTTGAGTTGCATACTTACAAATTACATAAGAGAGAATAAGGGGACAAACGTGAATTGATAGGATCTTTTATGGTTCAGTAATACAGAGAAGCAGCTTTTTTGTGAACCATAAAACTGCTATAGTAGAGGTGTAATAACTGATATACACATGCAATGTTAGCTCTTTGGGATCTTAGAAGGGCGTCTCTGGTTGGAAACACAATCATATCTATTCTGGGTGTCATTTTCTTATGATAGAATCTGACCTACTGCTCATTAGACATCCACCTAAAAAAATTGTAGCACTGAATGGTACCTAAAGCAAAGCATCAGACAAGAAACTGGGTAGAATCATATGGAGGTAAATTCAGGAAGCAGAAGTGAGAAAGTTGGGAAAGTGCGACAAGGAATGTAGAAAAGTTAATGAAGGGTATGTTTTTGAGTTGGTTACAGTATGGAAAATGGAGGCTCCACCATGCTGAAGACCTAAAGAACTCATGCTTCAGAAATATTCTGAAGAGAGGGTGGAACATTTATTCGTCATTTCTTTTCTCTCACTGATTCCTTCACGTTTCCTTCATCATTTCTTGTCCCTCTCTGAAGAGGCATTAACTCCTTTCTAATCCTTGGCAACCTCTGCTCAAGCTGAGTAGTTTCTGCAGCTTTGGAGAAGGCTGTGACAAAGAAAAGCAGTCACTCTGGATTGCTGAAGATGGGAGAGTAGCCTCGTGTGAGGAGCTGTCCACCACAGCTGTGCTGAAATAATGGGGGCTAAAGAGGAGATGGAGCACGAGCCTCCACAAGTGGCTGCTGCCCACCATGCAAATCTATTTGCACAGATTCATCTACATTATCTCACCTTGTATAACAAATCTTGAGGCAGAGTTGGCAGTTATGTGGAGTGGATGGGGTAGACACATTGAGCACTGAGTGGATTTTCATGTCAGAGAAAACAGTATTTAATCATGAAATTGAACATGTTTTAAGATTAATATAAATAAGTGGATGGTGTTTGAGATCTAGGAGGTCTAGGACCTTTTAGTGTGTATATGCAACCTATAAACTTAATAGGTATTATCTGTGGCATAAAATTCTTTCTTTTCATTAAATTTAGTTCTTTAATAAACACATTCATACACATCCATTAATAGATATTTGTGGAGCATTCATTATATATATGCCAGGCACTGTGGTAGTCACTGTACTTTGCTGACCGCAGTGAGCAAACACATGTCCTCATTGATTTTTACAGCATTTTCAGGAGTTCTGAGAAAGAGGAATATGCTACTTGGTATAATCCGACTACACTAATTACCTGGAGGGATTGAGAAAAATGTATATAGGCTGGAAGTACTATACATAAGAACAAATACTTTGAAAAGTAGGTAGTGTCAGTGGTGGCAAGGATGTTTTATTCTTGAATAAAGAGACTCAAAGAATCCTCTTTTGTTCAATGAATGCTACAGAACTTCAAGTATAATTTTTATTTTCTTTTCCCTGTGCTCTCCAACTGTGGACGATAAGGCCATTCAAGCAAAGGCTGAGATTTACTTCAGCAAGCATTTCCTTTTACATGCCAAAATGAAATTCATCAAATGGAGTCTGTTTACTAGAATGGTGGCCCCAGGGACTAACTAAACCCACTTTCACACAGAGCTGAACTTTTTAGTCTGTGTATTTGTGCCCTATTTCAGGTATATTGGAAATTACTTATGGAGCAATCTGCTTTACAATAACATACAAGTATTTGAGTTTACTTTGCTATTGTTTAAAAAGGGACAGTTAGAGACATTTGAAAGAATTGCTTCAAACAGTGTTGTTCAAACTTCAGCTTACTTAACCTTCATGGTTTTTGTTTTGTATCAACATCAAGTGAACTCATTGATATGAATGACATCATGAATTTGATCAGGTAGTTATATTTGTTCATTCCAATACACATTAAATTTATTATTGAAATGGGAAATGTCTGTGTATTACTTATAATCCTCTCAAAACAAACAAACAAAGAAACAAACCCTCAGTAGATCATGTTGAATGCCATTGGACTAAAATGAAGTCTTCTAGGCAAGTGGTTTAGGGTTAAGTTAGAGCAAAATCAAATAATTTGGACAAAAAAAAAAAGCTAAAGAGCCAGATGTTTCAGTTTGATTCTTTATTGTTCACAGTACACATATTGGAACACACACACACACACACTTTCTCTCAGCAGCACACACAATACTGCACTTTCTTGTAGAAGAGTTTTTGTCTCACAAGGACACAGCAGTTAATTTCCAGGTGATGAAGTGAGTCAGCATACAACTTTCTAAAACTGATAGAAGGAAGCCAGTACATTCAGAGCATACCATAAGCAACATGCAAGTCTATGGTGTTGTCAGAAGTAATCTAAAGCTAAGCACTACATGCTTTTTAATTTTATATTTAATCTTGAAGCTTAAGTTCATGAAGGGCCTAGGTCCCTGAGCTAGCTCTGATCTCTATGTTTATCACAATTTGATAAGTCCAGAATTGTTAAGGACCCTTGAAGAATATACATAGGTATATATACTTTTAAATATATTGTGACAATATAATATAGAAACAATATATATGCATACACATATATTTTTTCACTTGGATTATCAAGACCATATGAACACTTTTAGAATTATAACACTTATAAGACAAACAGTGTAGTATATTTTCTATAGATAGTAAGTGAAGTTCACAAAGTGTAGAAAACAAACAGGCTGACCTAGAAGCTTTTATTTCTCTTCATATTCACATAGTATATGGGTGGATATTTTCTCACCAAAAAATAAGTTGACTTCATTGGTTTTTTTCCCTTACTTGGGGCTTTATTGGTGGTGGCAAATATTAAAGGACTAGCTGTTTTCCTTAATTAATTCCTTGGGAAATGGACATGCTTTAGATATCTATCCTTAATGTCCAGAGGCCTTCTCTAAGGCCTGTTGCGTCTCCCTGCTCCCACTCATCTTATTTCTCCCACATGTATTGTTTTTCCTTTAATGACCTAAATCAAATGTATCCTTGAAAGAAGTCCTACCTTTTTTCCCAAGTCCTCATTAATTACTCCAGGTCCCACTGAGATCCTTTTTCCTCTGAAGCATTCAGTTATTTATAGTTTGAAATCACACAACTTGGCTTCCAATTACATATTTCGTATTTCTTATGTGTTTCTCCCTTCATATGTTGTCACTAAATTATAGTCTCCTGAGGGCAAAAACAATGTGTTAGTCTTCTTAATTTTTTATTATTAAATTAGGATAATTATTAAATTAGGACATGAAAGTGCTATTGAAATTTCAAGCATTTTGCATATATAAGGGATTGTTCTGACCACAATCAAATACACTTAATGCAGTGCCTTTTCACTGAGCTGAAAACTATTCAAAAACAAACAAAAAAAACCCCTCAAATAGAACTAGTTATCTTATTGTGAGAATAGATATACCAGCAAATTGGATATCACCAGATGATTTTAAAATATATTTCTTAGTTTGGGATTCATTGATTTGTTCATCCATTTAACAGATATCATCTGGGACATCATCCAAGTCTAAATAATTTGTGGAACACAAAGCTGAACTAGGCTTACCCTCAAGAGATTTTCCATGCCGTTGCTTATAAAGAATTGTGCAATAAATAAGAGCCTTGAAGGCTCTACCTGAGGGACCAGGACTCAGTGATTTTCAAGTTGTCGTCAGGGGACTACAGGCATTGAAATCACCTAACAAATGAAAATCTATTGGGGCAGGTCCAGATAAAGCACATTTTAACTTAAGCTTCCAGGTGATTCTTATATGTACAAAAGTGGGAATGGTTTATTATTCCTGACTATGGAGTGAACACTTGGCTTCTTACTGGAGCATTTAATGCCATCCCAGGATATAGAGAATGTTCTTATTGACTTCTGAATTCAGACCTCTGGTTAGGTGGATTCTTATTCTGATGCCATATTGTATCTGTTTTTCTTTTTTGGAAAATCTCCATCTTTATCAGTATCAGTCCATAACATTCTTGAGAAAGTTCTTTTTCTTTCTTGCAAGTCAAATAACAGTCACACACACAAGTTAGGTCCATTATTCTGAGAGGAACAAAATAATCTCTTTTGAGTGTTGCTTCTGGGATCAAATAAGTTGCAGGGGCTCTAGCCAGCTCCGCTGCTTAGGCCATCCTTCTTTCATAATTTTCAAAGTACTTTCAATTTCATTATTCTAGTTGAGAGCCTATGACTTGACCCAGATACTCCTCCATGAGGTCATACAGGCAATCATTATGTGAATTTGCTCTTTATTGGCCACAAAACTGTCTTCTGTTTTCTTGCTGGATCCAGATTTTATAGTTCTGACAATATGCTGTTCCCGCTGTACCATCTCGCTGAGCCCCTTTATTTTTCCAGACCTGATTTGTAGAACATAAATCAATCACCCCAGGTTGGATTTTCCATGAAAGTGGTTGGTGCAGAAAAATGCAAATAGGCCTCACAATACTGTAGACAAATATTCACAACTACTCCTTTCAAAAGAAATTATTTGAATATTAGAACCTTCAAGATTTAGTTTGCATCAGCATAGCTAACCATCTCAGAAACAAAACTATCCCCCAATTTGCAACTTTGTAAATGAAATCCGCTGCTGCTGAATGAATTGAGATTATTCTTACAGACCAAACATATAAACAAAAATATTACAGGGTCTTATCTGACCTTTTCCCCCTGTGTAATCAATAAAATTAACATTTACATTAATTGATATTTCTAAATATAATTCATAAAGTAGAATCACAATACATAAGGTATCTGAACAACTGCTTCTTTAAAACATTTCTGACATCTCTGATTCATATTCTAAATATTGCTAACAGTTATATGTTGAGATGATATCACATTGGTTTTGTATTTTCTCACTGGATTGTGAGATCCTTAATAGGAAGAGCCTTTTGTTGCCTTAAACGAGTTTCTGCAGTAGTTTCTCACATATGGAGTGAATGTTCTATTGGCTTCTCACTGAAGCTCTGAAATGCCGAACCTCAGCTTGCTTCTGTGAGGAAAAAGCCACATCGGGAAGCTCAACACTACACCTGAGCCCCACCATGAAGATGGGACATAAATAGAAATGTTAGAAGCATCAGTCTTTCCACACTTGAAACATGATCTTATGAAAGTGTTCAGAACATCAAAATATTTTCTTACGTATTAATGTATTTGAAAGAATATTTACACTTTCACTTGAGGTAATTCATGTGCAGGTTTAGTTTTGAATGAAGTCTGATGAAGTTGCCTGTTCAGAGGAAAGTCATGTTTTAGGAGAGACAAGAGTTTAATGGGGGGCGGGGAGGGAGGAGAGAAAAATGTATTTGTTACTATAGAGCTCTGTGAGACTTCTTCATGAGTATTATTCCAAACACTTATATTCCCTCAGCCAAATCTTGGTTTTGATGGCTATTTACTGTGGACCACTAAAGGTAAGCAAAAAATAAATTGCAAGAAATTTTCATCTTTTGCTTCCTCCAAGAGAAATGAGTGATTTCAAACATTTGAAAAAAAATTTCTTTGAACCTAGGGCTGACTAGTTGTTTCTGGATGCTCTCTCTTTCACATCTAATTTCCTTATTCCATGCATGAAGATTCTAACTCCTTTGTGAGTTGTAGTTGAGATGCAAAACTAATGTTGAATATGGTATTTACAGAATTCACAGAATCATGGGTAGACTATTTAAAATCTGATTTTCCTCCAAAAAGTTGATCTTTTCTCTCTTCTATCAAGTTTATAGATTTAGCATAGTTTAGAGTGCTGTAACTCCTTCAGTTGTGAAGAGCAGACCAAAAGTGTTTGGATTCAATTTTACTAAGAAATATTGTCCTTCGTATTCCAACACAGTCTTCTGAGAATGATAGGATTCAAGTTTAAGATTCAGTTACACTAAACTTCATGGCTATGGTTTTCCTAGTTATTTAGTTTTACTAGTTATTTAGCTTCAACCAGCCACTTGTCTTGAAATATTTTCCAGGTGTATTGTTCTATTCACATGGCCTTTTTAAGAGTGACAATGGTTTGAACTTTTCTCATTTCTCTTCAAAATATCTGTGTTGGAGACATGCTCTATAAATACACTCACAATACAGATGGAAGAAGTCTTGAGAGGTAATTTATATTTGCTTGTTTTATTTGTAATCTGTGACCTTTACCTAATTACCTCAGGTGCAAGATCTAACCAAAGACACTTAGCAATTAATGAAATTGGAAGTAATAAAATAACTCCAGGGATTTTATTAAGGGAGGCCTTTAATAATATTGCTCTACTCCATCAGCAATTTTTTTCACATTCCTTATTCTTCATTTGATGGTGTATTAAGTTTTGATGATTTATGGAAATACTTTATGATTTAGTAAGTGTGATAAAGAAGAATATTTTAGAAAGTCATATCTTTTCTGTGTAAACCTGATTATCTATTGGACATTGCATGGGAACATTTGCTTTAGAGTTGAAACACTATGAACTATGTTCTTTTGAATGTCCCACATGGTCTAAATCTAACAGGTTATTAGCTAATAACTCTTTAAAAGTGGAAATGAAAAAACTGAGCCCATAAATTAAATTCCCAACTGTGGGAAGAGTATATTGTGTTCTGTGTACAATATGTAAAACTAATTGTACTTTTTTTCAACATCTAATATTACTACTCAGCAAAGTGTATATGTATAGTTTAGTTATTCAGGCCATCAGTTCACAAGCTGTCATTAGCATGCTGGCTTAAAAAATGAGACACAAAAAAGAAAGACATTTTTTTATCTTCAGTATCTACACCATTTAGAGAAGCTGTATTGATCCTTGATCCCTGGTTTTATCCTCAGAGAAATCGCAGCTGTAGTGAGACTGTGATGAAGATAATGTGGTTAAAGTACCTGCCAGCAAGCCTGAGACATGCTCGGTAGATGCTCAATGATATCAGTTCCCTTCCCTAATGAAAAAGCTAATATAGTCCAATGCCCTCTGTTAAGCAATCTATGCACATGTGTGTGTGTGTGTGTGTGTGTGTGTGTGTGTGTGTGTGTGTGTGTGTGTTTATATGCACCTGCACATGTGCCTGTGTGATTTGGGGTTGGGTCACTCTGGTGCTTCTATTCATATGATTACAAACTTAATATTTAGTCCAGGATGAAAAGTCAGTTCAAATAGATTTCTTGGTATCATACAGATAGATTTTTAGTGTATTTCCTATAAATATTTGCTTGCATTTGTTTATGGATACAGTGACAGGATAAGAGTGTCTTCCTGGAGTAGATGAGGCCAGTTTTCTCAAAAAGCGTATTCTGGTCTGATGCTCTGGATGGCAGAGTCTCTATGTAGACTCTGAAGTTTCCAACAGAGAAATGACATCTTCTTCACAAAAAAGGTGGGGAGGGGTCATTGTCATTAGCAATTAAGTTTCAAAAAAAATCCACGAAATAGGGATATAAACTGGAGCGGGGAAATGTCAGTCTGGGGCACCCCATACTTTTTGGCCCTGTCATTAAAAATGAACTATTACTGAACCATCACCAAGGAGATACACTTGGAGATGCTGACTGGCCAAATACCAGTAGGTGAGTCATCTGGAAGGAATTAAAGTAGGACCTTGACACGATGTCTTGGGTAGATTCACATTCATACCTCTCTCATAATCACAGGAATAGAATAGCAGGTCTAAGTCATATTTAGACAAAGATATTAATAATGAGATGAAATCAATTTAGCTCTATTGAAAGTAAAGCCAACAGAATTTTGCGTTGCTTTGACTTAGAATCTATAAACAAAATATCACTAGCATAACACAACAACAACAACAACAACAACAACAACAACTCCCAATCTACAAATGACAAGCAGGTGGGAAGGAAAGGCTGTTGCAGACAAATTAAAAGCCATAGACTACAATGCTCTGTGGGGAGTCGTCATCTGGAAGTGTAACAGTCAGACTGGCTGACTTATAATAGCAACTAAGCTTTGGAGAATGTTTCAAACTTGTT
The DNA here is from genome assembly GCA_004023785.1 of Mungos mungo. NCBI lineage: Eukaryota > Metazoa > Chordata > Mammalia > Carnivora > Herpestidae > Mungos > Mungos mungo. The sequence goes on from PISW01005991.1 coordinate 59,171, forward strand.
AAACTAGATTCACTAGAAGGATTCGCTCAACATGGCTCAGTAGTTTACACACAAGGATGCTCAAAAAGGATTTTCTCCTTAAAATTTTAGATAAAGAGTAAAACCTTATTTTAAATACTTGGTCTTGTCTTGGCTCTACATTTCAATATTACTTACATGTTAGTTCCTATCTTTAGTTATTTAATCTATTTCTCCTGTCTCACCCATCATTTAGGAGGCTCAAAGAGTTGGTTCAGAGCCAGATTCATCTAAAAGTCAAATCTACATGTCTTCTCAACTTGTAACTCTGGCAATATTGAGGTTTATTAAAGTTTATTAAAGTTGAATGACGACATCTACTTTATAAGACACAAGAATTCTCCAGGGGATGAAAGGTGCAGCATAGAGAGATAGTCGATGCTACCGTCACAGCATTGTATGGTGACAGATGGCCGCTGTGTCGGTGGTGAGCACAGCATAACATATACAGCTGTCAAATCACTATGTTGTACACCTAAAACCGATGTGACACTGTGGGCCAGCTGTACTTGAATTAAAAAAAATCATCTCAGGACTTTATAGGCATTTGACATTTGTTTTTGTTTTTCATACAGTGAACGTATTTGTCTGAAATCTCATTTTTACTCAATAAACAATGTTTTTCCTATTTTCCCCTGTAGTTTCAGATATGCATGAAACAGGACTGTACTTTGTTAAAATGAACTGCTAAATGCAAACATTTAAACATTTACATGTTGCAAATTTCCAAATGTGCAAGTAATTTGGGGGAGTTTGAGAAATTACATTTATGATGAATAATGTTAAATCAATGTCTAGATTTCATCTAAGTTTCACAGCCCCCGGAAATATAGTGAGTTTCTCAAATTGAATGGAAAGAGCTTCACTTTCAGTTTCTACCATTTGGCTCTTTCACAAATCTGTTTCAATTTTTGTGAAACATTTTTATAATACTAGAAGGAAAATATGAGTCATTCTCATGTGTTAAAGTATCTAGGGCCAGGATTTATTAGAGTGTCAGCAAAGACTTTATCTGCTCTGTCTTCACGTACAAGTATTGGCTGTTTCCTCTTGGGCTGATAATGGCACAGATTCTCATTTACTTTGTGGTCCATTTTCTTCTTATTCACGAATCAGCTTTGGCTAAAGGTTATTTCAGAAGCCAAGCAGGTATCATCAAAAGACACTTTTGTGGCAGACAAGTAAGTGTCAGTGACAGTGATATCATCAAGCTCTGTGCTGAAACGATCTGACCCCTTGATGACACTATAATTTAGGGCCACACTGTAGTTAGCAGGTTTCTCCACAGGCTTCTGTTTGCAGTTGCAGAGCTTTCTGAAGGCTGCACGGAATTTCTGGGACATGAGATTGTAAATCACTGGGTTGATGGCACTGTTGAGATAAATGCAAATTCTGCAAAAGAGCAAGAACCAATTTTCTTGGAAAGGGCTGGAAAGAAATGAGTTGACAACGACAAGAGTCCTGTAGGGCATCCATAAAAGGGCAAAGAGAATTACAACCACTGCCAGCATCTTGGTGACCTATGGAGAAATAAAGAGAAATGCACTGCAAACACAAACAGAGCAGAACAAACAAAAGTAAAACAACTACTTCCCCCACCAACCCCCACATTAGTTCCCAAGATGTAGTCCGAGACAAGGACTTAAATGCAGATGGTTTATATGTAAGATCATCCCAGGAAGAGGGAGTTAAGGGTGGGAATGATTGTGATGGAAGAGGGAAAGCTAAGACGGGGTGTATTATTGTGATGGCCCCCACTGTGTGCTTCAGCATTATCTGTCCAGGGAAAGAGAGGCCCCGGCCTCTGTCCACTGGCTGTCATCTCCCCTTTGTTGAGGAGTGCCCTTAGGGGCTTTAACTGGCCCACACATCCAGAATTCTCCTGCTTGGAAACTCCCTGGGTCTTTAGAAAGAAGCAGAGAAGATAGACAGGGGACAGTGGATACTCGAAACAGGGTGTTCTCTGCAAACAGGAGCCATCTACTATAGCAATGGCTGCAATCTGAGTCCAGCTGAGAGAATGTGACACAGGCCACCAAAATGTCTGTGACAAGTGTTGGGAGACCTGGGGTCTAATCCCCTCCCTACTTACCTTCTATATGGCCCTGAGAAATGATTTTAATGTTATAGCTTGTCTGCAAAATGGAGCCAATATTTCTCCCCTAAATCTAAAGAGGAACATGATAGTTTGAAAAGGAGAAAATGTCTTTTAAAAAAACCAATGGTTATCGAATGTCTACTATGGGTCAGACACTGGCCTAGTTGCTTTGCATATGTTATCACCTTTAAAAAGCTGAAAACATGGGGCACCTGGGTGGCGCAGTTGGTTTAGCATCTGACTCTTGACTGCGGCTCAGGTCATGACCTCACAGTCATGGGATCGAGCCCTGTGTTGGCTCCACGTTGGGTAGGGAATCTGCTTAAGATTCTCTCTCCCACATTCACTCATGCACATGCTTTCTCTCTCTCAAACACACACACACACACACACACACACACACACACACACACACAAAACCTAAACCAAACAAACAAGAAAAACCAAACCAAAAGGAAAAAAAAACACATTATAAAAAAGCTGAAAAGCTTCCAAAATAGGTATCGCCTCTCCCATTTTTCAAATAAGAAAACTAACATGTAGGTGCCAGTGAGTACTTTGGCAGAAGTGGCAGGGTCTTAGAGCTGAGATCAGAATCTAAATCATCCCAGATCCAAAGTTTTGCCCTTCCCAACTGCACAGCTTTTCTTCAGCATACAGGGAGATGCAGGACGGAGAAAATAAACTCTGAAATTTTACATGGAGTTGACCCTACTTCTAAGAACAGCAATACACAGGAGGAAGGACAATACGTAATATGGGCTTGATACCCAGGATTGCCCAGGGACAAGCTTCTCAAAGAGCAGCATTCAGCGGATTATTCTCTCACTCACCTTCATGCTCGGTGACAAGTTGGGGACTGACCCTGGACTCAGAGTTAGGTCATTTGGGTTTGTCTATATTAAGTGGTCTTAAGACCCTAATGAAATCATTCATTTATATTTCCATTTCTTCATCTGAAAATATGCCTGACCATAGTGCTTCACTTACATCATAGATTTATTGAGAAAATGAAATTAAAAAATAATGGATGTGTTAAGAGCTCTGAAAATGTTATCCTTCGATGAGTGACAACGTAAAGAGGACACAATATGTCAGTTCTGTGAAGGGCATATTAAAATTGTAGCTGTGGTTATCTTTTGGGTGGGGAAGATAATTGCTTTTCTTCTAAATCAACACTTTACACATTCAAAAATAAGTTTTTAGGGCGCCTGGCTGGCTCAGTTGATGAAGCATGTGACTCTTGATTTCAATGTTGTAGGTTTGAGCCCCATGTTGGGTGTAGAGATTACTTAAAATTAAGAAAAAAATCTTAAAACAAACAAACAAATAAAATGTTCAGTTATTTTTAGATTCTCACAGCATTTGAGAATTTTCAGCTTCCTCAGGCCAGGCTTTCTAGATGTTCTGAACTTGAAAACTACCTAAGTGGAAGGAACTGCTTCTTCCCTCCTCATCCCTCCAGACTTCCCAGCTGTTTTACTGAAGTTAATGCCAGCAGCCTCTATCTTGCTCTGGCATCAAGGGGAGAATCCTATTTTTAGAGAGGGCTTTTTAAAGTTCTTTAGTGTAGAAATAAAGATTCCGCATCTAGACATCTACTCTGGCATCAGTATCTACTATAAATTCATCTCCCAACCTTGTACTTAATCCTGGTAATAGAATCTATCTTGGTCTCCTGAGTTGGGATACCTCCTTTTTATCCCCAGCACTTTTAGTCTTCTGGTCCTGGGGCTCTGTCTTCCTCTTAGCCATATCTCCTCTGCCTCAGCTAGGACATCCCCTTGCATCCTACATTGTGGAAGTAATGCTCCCCTCTCTTATTCTTCCCAGCTCTATAGTGACTGTCTCTTTCCTTGGCTCTTCCAATATCATTTGCTGTCTAAGACTTTTCATCTATAGGTAAAAATGGCCTTTGGCTTTCTTTTTTTAAGACCATTACTATCTCTTTTTGAACAACTCCTATTACTTCTTTGCAGTGAAACCTATGAGCTATCCACCTCCTCTCAGGGTCCTGTTTCTCCCTTCCAGGGCCATTTTATCACTTTCTTGAAGCTCTCCCTGCCCTCCGAGAATGTGTCACACGGCCCCTCTTCTGCCTCACTCATTGTCCCTGAGCTGCTCTTCAGACTCAGTGCACAGAGCGAACACTTCATATTTTGCTTGCTGGGGGTAGAGACATTTGTTCCGTAAGAGGGTGTAATTTTCACATTGATTCATACAATACCAAGTAAAATATTCCAGAGATTCTGACTTCTTTCAGAGATAAGAAGGATTTACTCAGTCAAGAGGTTAACCGAAGCCTACCGTTTTTCTAAGAAGCTTTTTAACATTGCAAGTAAATACTTTAATTGGTCCTAGGAAATCAAACGCTTACTCTGGTGGTAAGTATCCTGAGCTTTGGAAGGAGCTATAGTAATTATCATCTTTATCATCATCGTCACTCCCATCTCTGCCTTTGTCTCCTCTCTAGTGCTCCAGGTTCTCTGACATCAAGTCACTGCTGCACACCCGCCAACATCTTCCCACTCCTTGCCAAGGACTAAGCATCTGATATTTGAATCTGTGCTTCCTGCACAATGAGATTGCTCCCATCACATCTGAGTTTTTTATGATGGCTCATCATAAAGATGGATAAGCATTATCTTATTTAATGCTTATAATAGCTCTGTGTATAAGCTAGTGTTAGCTCCATTTTGCGTAGGGGGAAATTGGGGTTTAGAGAATATATGTGATTTGTCTGAAGACACATGAATAGTGAGTGACAAAGCTGTGATTCAATCTAAGTCTACATCAGCCAAAGCCCACGCTCCTTCCTGCTCCTTCCTTTGTACTTCGCTCTCTCTCTTTGTGAAAGTCTTTTGCATTTCCCGTGATGAGATTTCTACTGTGTTATCCCCATTCTGCTCACTTAAACCTTTAACTTCTTCTAAGTATTAATCCAGTATACTTGTTACTGCTAAATTTCTAAACTTAAAGGTTGAATTTGTCTACACTTGTCAAGTGAAACATTGAACCCACATTTAATATCTACCTACCTGTTTTCACTTAATGTCACTGAGGGAGCACTGTCTTTAAGAAAAGCAACATGTTTCAAGGCTAATATCTCTGCCATGTGCTTCCACAGTTCCCCAGGCAAACTTGGACATCACTACCAAGACTTTTTTATTGCAATGAGCTGTATCTCTCCACTTCTCCAGTATATGGTAATCTTCTTCAGGGCATGGGTAAGTTTACTAATTTCTTCGCCCTCAGGGATTTAGTACAGTGTGGGACATAAGATAGTCCCCAGTAAATGTTGAGCAAAGTCAAGCATGGAAAGATTTCAAAACATAGCCATGATCCTTTCCTGGATTTTAATTCTCCAACATATTGTTAGAGGATTTTTGCAAACCTTTGACCTTATAATATTAAAAACTCTGTTTTAAGTGGAAATTGGTTAATTAATAAAATTAGTCATAAATGCATTTCAGTTATTTTTGTTGAAATAAATATATTTTTAAAAACTCAAGGAAGGGTGGAGTTAAATACGTTTCTAAACTTGATGCAGTGGAAACTACATCTCCAGTGGGATAATAAAGAATATATTTAACTCCACTTGTAATTATTTTTAATTAATTCCCAGTATCTTTGATTGATTTAATCACTTTATAAAATATTAATAAATTTTTAGTGTAGCCATAGCTTGCATTTTAACATCTCTTTTTCAATATAGAAGCAAACACCTAGGGAAAAATGTCCTGGCGTTTGTCTTTCATACCCAATTAATTTCACTGTGGTTGTTGAAGTCTTATTTCTGTTGCTATTCCTTATCCCAAATAAAGTGACAGAGATGCAAATTTGAAAATATCTTTGGGCCATTGTTTTTAAGCATCAACCTTTTTTACTAGGGCAATGTATGGGGTATGTGATGAGGTGAAAGACTGCTTCTTTACAGGCCTCTGTACCAGAATGTGAAGGTCCTTGGGAAACAGTATGACACAATCTCCAGGGAAAACAATTTCACAATACATTGTTGATTGGGAAGGAGTTTATCCTTTCATTTAGGAGATTCATTTGCATCCCCACTGTGTGCCAGTCCATGTCCTGGCTCTTGAGGATTTGGAAGTGATCCAGAGAGGCACTGCCAATGGCTTCATGTAGTTTATAATCTGAAGGGCAGTTAAAATACATTGTGATGAATCCTAAGACAGAGAGAAGTTTTGGTTCTATGAGAGCACCTGATCTGGAACTGAGGTTGAAGGTGGTTTGTGAGGGTTTTCTGGTCTCAGTGGCATCTAAGCCAAAATCTGGAGGTAAAGAGAGGCAGGAGGAGTGTTCCTGAAGACACTGGACGTGTACGGGAATCTGGAGGCATGAGATAGCGAGCATATCATGGGGGCCAGAAGGGATTTAGTGCGCAAGTCCCAAATGCAGATCATGTGACTAAGTAGAGTTTCTCTCTTCCTCTAGGAAGATTTACAAAAAGCCATTATTTTTATTACATTACTAAAGCCATCACTTTTCTCTGATGAAGTGAGGTCACACTGTGGGGTGCTTGGCTTTCCATGGCTAGGACAAAAGGAGATGCAGCTGCCGAAGAAGATGCAGTGGTGAGTTCTGAAAATGTCAGCTCCATGAAGCTTCATTAGTCAATGAGGAGGTAGGCAGCCATTTTGCACTGTCTACTGAGGGTAAGAAAAGAAGGCTGTAAAAATCAATTGGTTAAGACATAGTATTTAGAGAGAGGGATTACACACAGAGATGCTTATGAGAAGAGCAAGGGGGGAACAGGAGTAGCTAAGCAAGGGTCTCTGTCTTTGGCCACCATAGTAACGGTTATCTTTCTCATAAGGATCAGCCTAAAAATTTTAAATCAAGCCCCACTAAGGGTACCTGGGTGGCTCAGTCAGTTAAACATCTGACTTTGGCTCAGGTCATGATCTCACAACTCTGTGCTGACAGCTCAGAATCTGGAGCCTGCTTTGGATTCTGTATCTCCCTCTTCATCTGCCCTTCTCTGACTCACTCATTCTCTCTCTCTCAAAAATAAACATTAAAATATTAATAAAATAAATCAAGCCCCACTATATATACTTTATTCTTCACTGTAATTACATGGAATAGTGGCCTACTGTTTTATAAAAGAGTTTGGCTTCCGTCTATTTTAATACATCCTTTTGTAATCATTATAAAACCTCCTGATAAAGACTCTACTAGAGATTTCTTTTCTTTCTTTCTTTCTTTTTTTAATATGAATGGGAAGGATTTCTATCTTCTGACTGTTAAAGTTGAAATTATGGTTCCTTCAGGAAATACTAGTTCAAGTCTACATATATGTGCTGCATGTGGAAAACCGGGCTTTTTAGGTGCCCTATTTCATCCTGCTAAGGATCCTTGTGTTACTAACCACTATCCCTGTCACTAGTACCGTGACTTTTATTGCAAATTATAAAACTATTTACTAATGTTTGTATATTGTTTTTAAGAAAGTGTTAGATTTATGTATGGGAAAGTTGCAAAGATAATACAGAATTTCCATATACTTTACACCAAACTCCTCCTACTATTAACACCTTATATTAATGTGGTGCATCTGTCACAATTAATAAACTAATATTGATAATTTTTCTATGGAGTTGGTTAACCTCATACCTTATTCAAATTTAATTAGGTTTTCCTGGTATACTTTTTCTGTTCCAGGATCTTGTCCAGGATGACATGTATTAATCATCAATCTCCTTAGGTGCCTTTGGGCAGTGACAGTTTCTCTAACTTTCTTTACTTTTGAGAAGTACCAGTTAGGCATTTTATAGAATATCCCTCAATTTGAGTTTGGCTGATATTTTTCTCATGCTTGGAATGAAGGTATGGACTTGGAGGAGGAGGGCCACGGACTGTCATTCTCAACACAATACATCAAAGGTACATGTTATCAGCTGACTTATGACTTATGTTAACCTCATACATTGTTTTATTGAGATATAATTTACATATAATTAAATTCACCCACACTTAAAGTGTATGATTCAAGTTTTTAGTATATTCACAGAGCTGTGCAACCATTACCACGACCTAATTTTAGAACATCTTCATCATCCTAAAAGAAACTCCACCCCCATTACAAGTCACTCCCACCTTCTGCAGCCCTAGGTTGCCCTGGGCAGCCACTAATATATTTATGCTCACATAGATTTGCCTGTTCTGAAAATCTCACATGAATGGAATTAGTCTTTTGTGGAATGAATGGCTTCTTTCATTTAGCATAATAGTTTAGGCTCATCTATGTTGGGGCATGTATTAGTACTTCATTTCTTTTTATTGCTGAATAATATTCCACCCTATGTATATGCTACATTTTATTTACCTGCTTATGTGGGTGGGATGCCCTTTTTACCTATAACAAATATACTGCTATGAACATTTGTGTACAAGTCCTTAATGTGGATATATGTTTTTATTTTTACCTGGGAATGGAGCTGCTGGGTTGTATATTATATTTTAAGTTACAAAGCGTTCCAGAATATTAAACATTTAATCATTAAAACAGTTCTCAGAGACAATTTTTAATATAATGCCTGGTGAACAACACTAACTGACTTTATAGATATATCGGGACTCAAAAAAGATCCAGAATAAAGACCAATCTACAACAGTTGGGAAGGAGTCTTAGGATGCTCTTGAGAATTGGAGAACAGCAAGACAGAAAAACATGAGTGAGAAAAAATGGATATTTTTGGGTAAATTTATTATTTATTTATACTTCTAAAATCTTTCATTTATCAGGCTAGCCTGTTTGAAGTGGGTTCAAGAGATGGGTGGAAGACGTGGATAGTGACTCCAAAAATATCTTTTGAGAGCGCTGCTGGAAAAGGAGCTGGTCATATAGGGGAGGTGCCCAAGTGGGATGTAGAGTCAATTGATTTTTTTCAAAATGGAAGATATTATATCTTTGTTTACTTAAGGAGGAACCCCATAGGCAGGGGAGATTTTGTGATCCAGGAGAGAGAGCAAGAAGACAATTGAAGAACTGTGTTCTTGAATAGGGAATCGTAGAGCATACACAAGTGGTGAGGTTGGTCTCTTCTCAGACGTACACATGAAAACATTTTTTCAATATCTTCCCCTTTTTTCCACCACACTTGATCTAAGAGATCAAGATAATGCAGGAGAAATTATCACTTTTATGTCAGTACCCCAGTTCTGAATAGAGTCCTACTAGCAGCTAATTCTTTACTTCCTTGGAATTAACAAAGTACTTTCATTGTCATCAAGCCATTTTGTTTTTTCCTTATGAAGTCTGTAGGACAGGTGTTACTGTTCCCATTTCATTGAGGAGGGATAGAAACTGATAGAAACTGAGCTCAGAGAAGCAGAGAAATAAGGCCATACGACTCATATATATGTATAAACAGCTAAGCTAGTCATTGGTCTAAAGTCTTTTGATGCTACTGCTAGTTTTCTGTCTAGATAATTACAAAAATCAACATATATAGTGAGTTGAAGAGTTCTGTTGTTGTCAATAATGTTTATGAAATATTTGGAAAGCATAATATTATTGGCAGGAATCATTGGTAGCCCTGGGATTATGGTTTGTTTTTTGCCCCAAACTGGAGTGCTACATTTAGAAAGTACTGATTAGGGAGAAGAAAGTTGTCATAACAAGGCAGATAGGGATCCTTCACACCAAACTATTTCCTAGGAAAAAACCAAATAATAAAATTTAAAATTCAAAAGTGCTAAAATGGAATAAAAAATAAAATAAAACAGAAATTTCGGTTTCAGGGGTCATAGTCCAATCAGTAGCATGTCATTTGTGAGGAACTGGTTACATGCGATTTGGGGACATTTTGATTAATTATCAGAAATTAGTGTATTAGTCTGTCCAGGAAGTCATAGGGAGTTAATGGAACCTCAGTTCTCTGGAAGATTTCGTTGGAATTCTTGTATTGATTCAGAAAAAGATTCTGACTTTTGATTTTAAGTATGATTCAGAAAAATTCTGTGCATGGTCATGGGTCTTGCTATTATCTAGACATTCTTCCTTGGGAGAGAAAGGTGGTGGCAGACTCCTTCCGTATGTTGGTGTGGGGCAAAACAGAGTGAGTACAGAAGAAAGAGTTAGGGTTGGGGTGCAGCATCTTGGTTTCACAATCCATCTCTGACTCTGAGGAGATTGAGCAGATCACATGACTTATGTCTGACCCTCATTTCCCAGAGCCAGTAAATGTAGGATCTATATTTATGTCAAAAGTTTCTTCAACATTCTAAGAAAATTCAGCTGATGTTATTCATGGTAACACAATATGCAGACACGTTTGTGCTCATTTCACATAATTGGGTTTTGTTATTTGGGGGTTGTAAGGCCAGGCAAAGAGAAATAGTCCCTGGAGCATATGTGTCCCTCAAGGTGCTGATAATCTATAGGAATAAATTAAATTCCCAATAACAGTGATTGTCAGTCATCATCTTAACTGCTGCATTCACAGAGAGGAATCTCTAGTAAGTGCTGAAGAACTTACTAGAATTCATTTTAACTTCCTGTAGCTAATTAAGAACATGGTACATCTTTAGACCCAGAACCCTGGCTTCCTAACCTTTTATTATTTTCCCTTTTTAAAGTTTATTCTAAGGAGGATGCCTGGCTGACTCAGTCAGTTGAGTGGCCGACTTTGGCTCAGGTCAGAATCTTGTGGTCTGTGAGTTTGGGCCCCACATCAGGCTCACTGCCATCAGCACAGAGCCTTCTTTGGATCCTATGTCACCGTCTCTCTCTGTTCCTCCCCTGCTTGTGCTTTCTCTTTCTCAAGTATAAATAAACATTAAAATTTTTTTTCTTTGAAGTTTACTATAAGTGAAATATTGTTGAGAAAATTGAGTTATAGATATGCATTGGGACATCACTTTAATAAGAAAGCAAATAATTGAATCCTCTTTAAGGAGTACTGCCAATGTACTATTATTACCATTATCATTATTATTTTTTTATTTTTAAGGAGTATTATCAATTTAAAGAGAAGTTGTGAAAGGAATGCTGAGCCAAAAATTATTTAATAACAGATATCAGGGGCCATTCAAACATTTGGCTGAAATTCAGTGGCAGAATATAAAGATTTCAGGGCAAGCTTAAATACTGGAAAAGATTTCTTAAAACTAAAACTTTAAACTAAAAGCTTTCTTAAAACATAGCTAAGTAACAAGTAATAACAATCATATCAGGAACTTGTATTCTATAATAAATGATCTTCAAGAGTGTCATCACTGCTAACTTTAATTTGTGAATCATAGGCTCTTTATTTGTTTTGGACCCCACATTCTATAACACCAAAGTTCTGTTTTTGGGTTCATGACCAAAGTAAATCAACAACAAACTTTTATTGGGTCTCTAATACACAAGTTTGGGAGAAGTCCTTAGTAAATATGCCTGCCGCATAATGAGTGATCTAAGTACAGTTGATTCATGACTGAGTAACTATTTGTTTTTCTTTAAAAAGTTTTTTTAAACGTTTATTTTTGAGAGAAAGAGAAACACACAGCATAAGCAGGGGAGGAGAAAAGAGAGAGGAGACACAGAATCTGAAGCAGGCTCCAGGCCCTGAGCTGTCAGCACAGAACCTGATGTGGGGCTCAAACCCACAAATCATGAGATCATGACCTAGGCTGAAGTCGGCTGCTCAACCAGACTGAGCCACCCAGGCACCCCCTTTTTTTTTAAAAAATATTTATTTTTCACAAGTGTTAAAATTAATTGAGAAGGTATGTGTGGGTTTAGGACTCTTTAAATTAGCAAAGTGCTTTAGTTCCTGTACTTCTGGCTGGAATATTCCCAATTTCAAAAAGCATACTTCCTTCTGGACATATTTTCTTGGTTAATGAATATAAGACAGTTAGCTTTAATATTCCAATGCCATTCTTTGAAGAGCAACAATACGTTCTGTGTTTGGATCCTGTCCACGTTCTCCCGCACTGCTACATTTTAACAAAGTGTTCTGTTCCTGGGAATCCTTTGCTCTCAGACGGCCTTCAGCAAAGTGATCAATGACCCCTCGCATTTTGTTACATTAATTGAGCCAGTTGAAGAATACACTTAATGAGACAATTATATAAATCTGATTTTAGGGAGGCTTCTACACTGATTGGGAGCTCTGGGATTTTCCTCTTCCAGAGTGTTCTGCATCATTTTGACTTGGAGCCTGGAAACAGTTTTTAAAAGACAGTTATAATCAATGTGGGGTGCTTCATACTAAGGAGTGAGATCATTGGTGGGGTTTAAAAATTAAATGATGGGGCCACCAAAGGGCTTGGAATTAACTCAAAGTCAGTTAAAGTACAATAAAAGTGAATAAGGTCTGAGTGGTGATTCATGGTGGAGAGACCGTGGACTGTCACATCCTGCCTTGTGGATTGCTGACAGATTTCTTGGCAAGAAGCCACCGAGACACACTAATGCATGGGTTCTTTATTCCACCTGTCTAGCACTATATCTAAATATTCTATTAAAAAGAATCACCCCAGCTGGAATTACAGAGTATTTCCTGGGCTCTGATTAAGAATGTCCATGAAAATATTAGTAGAGATTCACAGTAGAGAAATTTTGGTAGTACTTGGGGATGTTTGAGGAAGACATAGTGACTAAGGGAGAAGTAGAGATGAAGGAAATAAATAGTGACCCAAGATTTTTAAGTATAAATTTGTAAGTGTGATGTATCTGGTGAAATCAAAAGAAAACTTTCCTCCACAACTGAATATATAAGTGCTGAGAAAACGGACTTCTTAAGCAGAGCTGCTTTCTGAGTGAGCCATTTGTGGAGGCAGGAAATTGGGCTCCATACCCCGGGGGGCTGCATGGGCCCCTGTGGTCACGAGCTGGCACTGCCCTTGGTAAACAGAAGGCCATACTGCCATGCAGAACACCATGTGACTCTTCCTCTGCGACACCCCCCCCCCCCACGGTTCTGGGAAATTTACAAAGCATCACCAAATACTAAGTGTGAAGTACTTGTTATAGGAGACAGAGCTCTGCACCCAAGCCTGATGTGCCATGAACCCTCAAAGCCTGTACTTTCTCTTATGAGCAAAGTTAGAGAGAGGCAGAGACATGTGAAGTGTGGAAAAAACGGCTGGAGCTCTGAGCTGTTCCAGTTAGTGGAACTCGAGTTCAGGGCTAAATTATACCAAAACCTCCCAAAGAAAGAGAGGCATTGAGTAGCTGTGAGCCTCACTTTCTAGAAACTCTGAGAGTCTCTGTTAGAGGAGCACGGTGCATTATTTCTTAACATGTTTCAGTCTAGAGTGAGAAAAACAGGATACAAGTGGATGGCATTCTTTAAAAAAAATTTTTTTTAAGTTTATTTGTGAGACAGAGAGAGAAAGACAGAGTATGAGCAGAGGAGGGGCAGAGAGAGAGAGGGAGACACAGAATCCAAAGCAGGCTCCAGGCTCTGAGCTGTCCGTATAGAGCCTGACACAGGTCCTGAACTCACAAGGTATGAGATCATAACCTGAGCTGAAGTTGGACACTTAACCAACTGAGCCACCCAGGTGCCCCAGAAGCAGAAGGCATTCTCATCTAGCAATAGGAATTTGTAGTCGAAAAGGGAGTAAGACTGTCCAGGTAATATCCTACTGTGTGCCAGGCAGTGTGCGTGGCATTTTCTTCCTAACAGCCCTACTTTGTCTGCATTTTACTGGATAAGACTGATGCTTAGAAAGTCACATGCTGGTGAATGAAAGCCACACTTGAAGGGCATGTGTATTTCACTGCAAGTCTCCTTATTTTCTTTACTCTAATACCTTGGATTTGAGGAAATTTTTTTTTTAAGGTTTGCAAAACCAAAAAACAAATCCTGGGTTTAGAGTTGGGAAGTGGTGAAGGCTGTAAGAGAGTGAAGCAGGGAGAATGAAAAAGGAATTCCTAGCTGAACCCAAGGGTTTGTGCCTCCGCCCCTAATAGAGATTCTACTTCCTCTGTGCCACCAAGTTCTGAGGGAGCGTGTTTTTTGAATGTTTCCGTTTTAAGGGCTCTTCTGTTAATTGTGGAAAATAGCCCAGGGCTAGGCAACATTTGCAGCTAGTCTTAAGGATTTCCTGTAAAACATCCTGCAACACTAGCAACTACTGAGATTTCAGGATTAGTTACAGTCTGATAATTAGGAGTGATGAAAGCCTGACTCTCCTCCTATTGCTTGTATGTTTCCTTGTTCACAAGACACCGATGTTCAGAAACATGCTGGGGAGGGAAAAACTCAGCCAGCAGAACTGAGATTCAAATTATAACACCTCAATTTAGAAAGTAAAATGTCACTCTAAATTCTTTCAGCATGAGCCATACTGGAACAATGCTACAGTGTATCTGCTGTGGGTTGAGTGTGCTATTTAGCTTTTTCTAAATGTAAATGTTCTAGAACTTCCAAGTAAATTATTGATGAATGGCTAAGCTTGTGGAAAGCTTCTCCTACCACCTGGCTTTGGTTTTCTTACTTTTGTTTTTGTTTAGTTCTCCTGGTCATTTTTCTCTTTGGAACCAGACCTTGGAAATTCTTTTTTTTTTTTTTTAACTTTTTTAATGTCTTTATTTTGTTTTGAGAGACAGAGACAGAAAGCAAGTGGGGGAGGGGCGGAGAGAGGGAGACACAGAATCTGAAGCAAACTCCAGGCTCTGGGGTGTCAGCGCAGAGCCTGATGCAGGTCTCAAACCCACGGACTGTGAGATCATGACCTGAGCCGAAGTCGGACATTCAACCGACTGAGCCCCCCAGGCGCCCCCAGACCTTGGAAATTCGAATGAGGCATCTTGGCTGGCTCTGAGCTGGGAGTCCAGTTGCCGGCTCTAATGCTTCTACAAGGGTATGGATCCTTTCTGAGGGAGACCTTTCCCAATCTCGTCCCTCCGCTGTGCTTCCCTGGCCACACAGCCTGGTGAGGGTTGACACCACAGACAGTGACACAGACACACAATCCCTCAGCTCACCCAGCAGCGGATGGGAAATCAATGAGAATATTTTAAAATGTAAAATGTGAATGATGGAGGAGGGGAGATAAGTAAACCCTAAGTAGAAGTAAAGCTCTCAGGGCTGCCAAAGTTTTGGTGGGCATTTAGTTGTCTTGCTTCTAAAGATCTTGGACAAAGCACCTCCTCGTGGGGCTGAGAGCACCTGGAAGGCAGCCATGTTCTTCTCTACCCGTGTCTCTCCCGAGAGACCGCCTGTAGCATGCTGGGGCCTGTCTGGAGTTGCGGGGTGAATGTTCTAGCTGTCCCAAAAGAACTTACAGAAACAGCCAAATGGGGAAAATATATTTCTTTTCTTCAGCAAGTCATAAATTCAGCACCTCTCCCTGATTTTTAGCTCTCTGGTGGGCTAACCATGGGACTCGGGATCAGAAGATGTAGTCTGAAATGTCAGCTTTGCCAACTGTTGCCACTCAAAGCTTGCTGCGCCTTGACGTCTGCAGTTAATATATGAAAATAGTATGGTTGAAAAATAATTGCAAGGAACAGGTGAAAACACATTGAAACATACTAGACTTTTCTAATATACGGTGCTGTTTTATTCCTTATCCTGTCTTGAAATGTGTGTCCTTGGTAAGGCGTGCTAACTTTATCATTCCTTGTTAGCCTAACAGATTGAGTAGAGCTATTTCGCATTTATCTGCTTTTACCATTTTGGTTAAAAACCTACATGAATCTACAAGGCATACGATGCAAACCACAGCAGGCTGGGCCTAACCAATGGTGCCCAGGCTTTTACCACAGATTATCAAATCATTAGTTTCTTATCAATGGTCTTGTCCAGGTTGTATTAGTATAGTAGTTAAAAAAACAGGCTGGATTCTAATTCTAGCTATATAAAATTGGGCAACATATCTCATGCCTGTAAGCCTCAGTATACTCATCTGTGAAACAGGAGTAAGTGAAAAGGATACATGAAGTAATTTAGGTAAAGCACCTGCAGAGAGTATGGTCTTCAATAAGCAACAGACAATTTTAACCATCTCTGGGAAAATGTGGAGAATTTAACTAAATGGCAGAGAAGACTCTGACCACAACAACAACAACAACAATAATTCCTTAGTGTACTCAATAGATCTGAAACATAACACCAGGGACTTTATTGAACATATAATCTTTCCAGTATTTATGAAGTAGGTATTCTTTTCATTTTATAGATGAAGAGAAAGAGATCCAGAGAAAAGAATATTAACTTTCTAGAGAGAGTGGCGGGTACTAACTTTTGTCTAGGTTGCTTTCCTGCATATCTCTGTGTTCAGTTCATGTGTACTAACCGTCCCATTCTGGGAGGACCCTGTTGCTTCATTTATTTGTTTCTTGTCTCTTTTTCATCCTTAGAATGATAGCTCCTTCAGGATCCCTGCCCCACCTGCATGCGGGGAGCAACATGAAGTCTGGCATTTAGTAGGTGCCTTCGGGGCACCGGGGCGGCTCAGATGGTTAAGTGTCTGACTTCAGCTCAGTCATGATCTTGTGGTCTGTGAGTTTAAGCCCCACGCTGGGCTCTGTGCTGACAGCTGGGGGTCTGGAGCCTGCTTTGGATTCTGTGTCTCCCTCTCTCTCTCTGCCCCTCCCCTGCTCTTTCTCTGTCTCTTAAAAATAATTAAATGTGTGTCAGCACAGAGCCTGAAGCAGGGCTTGAACCCACGAACCATGAGATCATGACCTGAGCAGAAGCTTAACCAACTGAGTCACCCAGGTGCCCCAAGATTTGTATTTTTAGATCCCATCAAAATCAAGGATTCCTCCACATAATGAGCAAAGAATTTTCTTTGGGGAATATAGAGACAAGATGATATCAGGGGCTCCACTAGCTGCTAACTTAGGTTGTCTGTGATAAGCTTGAACTTTCTTGTTTGTGGTGATTCTTGTTTCCCTAGTATTTGTTTAATATTTATAATTTATTTCTTGAGCACCTCTTATGTACCATACTAAGTATATAATATTTTCACAAACTTTTATTTCTATTTATGTATTCATTTGTTTGTTTGTTAAATGTCTATTTATTTTTGAGAGAGAGAGAGAGAGAGCACACATGCAGGGGAGGGGCAGAGAGAAAGAGGGAGTCAGAGGATCCCAAGCAGGCTCTGTGCTGACAGCAGCAACCCCAATGTGCGCTTGAACGCATGAATGGTGAGACTGTGACATGAGCCGAAGTCGGACGCTTAACCGACCGAGCTACCCAGGTGCCCCATAAATAAACTTTTAAATAGGAGCAGTTCAAGGGCCAGCAAACCTACTGTAAGGGGCCAGACAGTAAGTATGTTAGGCGTCATGGGCCCTCCAGTCCCTGTCATAACCATTGAGCTCTGCTGCTGGAATGTCAGAGCGGCCATGAACACATGGATGAACAGGCATGGCTGTGAACTTTATTTAGAAACACAAGGGGCGCCTGGGTGGCTCAGTCGGTTAAGCGTCCGGCTTCGGCTCGGGGCATGATCTCGCGGTTTGTGGGTTCGAGCCCCACATTGGGCTCTATGCTGACAGCTAGCTCAGAGCCTGGAGCTTGCTTCGGATTCTGTGTCTCCCTCTTTCTCTGACCCTCCCCTGCTCATGCTGTCTCTCTCTCTCTCTCTCCTCTCTCTCAAAAATAAATAAAACATTAAAAAATTAAAAACAAAAACAAAAAACAAGCAGTAGACCTGGGTTTGGCCCATGGCTGTAGTTTGCCAACCAATGGAATAGTCAAAAACTTTCAATAAACTAACAAAAGGCATATAACCAATTTCAACAAACTGTTATGATTTATGGCTAATTTTTTTTCAAATTATTCATCTAATTATCAAAGCTCCTATGAGAAATACAGACCAAATAATGCTGGCTCTCAACTTTGGACAAAAGCTGTTTTAAAATTTGATTTCTTGGGGCGCCTGGGTGGCTCAGTCGGTTAAGCGTCCGGCTTTGGCTCAGGTCATGATCTCACAGTTCGTGGGTTTGAGCCCCATGTCAGGCTCTGTGCTGACAGCTAGCTCCGAGCCTGGAGCTTGCTTCAGATTCTGTATCTCCCTCTCTCTCTGACCCTCCCCTGCTTTCACTGTCTCTGTCTCTCAAAAACAAATTTTTAAAAAGTAAAATAAAATTTGATTTCTCTTATGGCAGAAGCATCATGAGCATGACCACTCTAAAAACGGACCTACAAAATATCATGCTGATACAGTACTTTCAATAATCCTGGGAGCTGCTTTCCGAGGAGATGTGCGCTCTCAGGAATGATGAGTTCAGGAGCTGCTTGGAGCTGGGGCATTTCCAGACTGAAGGTGGTGGACCCCACGGGCCCAGAGTAAGCCAGCCCTTGGATCTCATGTCAGACTCTCCTAATCTCCCCTCATGCACAGCAGCCACTCTGTGCCGGGATCCTGGCTTCCACCGTGACCAGCTGCTGGACTTCGGACCCCTTTCTATTTCTGAGTTTTAGTTTTCAGTAGAAATGGTGAAAGACATTTTACCTATTTCCCAGGGTGAATAAACCAGATCATGTTTATGTGAATAAACTAGACCATGTTTATCAAGTGCTTCTATAGTGTTTGGAGCATGGTAAAAGCTGGAAAAGCAAAGCTCATTTTGAAACTAACAATAAAAATCACTCATCACTTACTGCGCATCAGACCCTGTTCTAAGCGTTTCATTTACATATCGGCTCATTTAATCTCGACGATAGCATCGTGAGCCGCTGCTAACCTCCATTTTTTACAAATGCAGAGACTCGCAGTCAGGTACAGGAGGCAAAGCTGGGATTTGATGCATACAGTTTGCCCCCCTCTGTGCTTCCCACGCTGGCTGCTGTTGAAGAGATGGAAGTCCCTTGTTCTGTCTGTCCCTAAAAAGGCACTGCTTCTTACTCCTCAGGTGGAAATATGACTGACATTGTCATATTTTCTCTTACAAAGAAGAAGAGAACAAGCACTGTATACAGGTAAAGTCACACTGATCGCAAACTTCTCTCAATCTCTGACCCACCCAGAGGCCCCTATTCCCGCCACTGGAAAATGTTTTGGTTCCGAATTAGAATGAAAAATGGCTTTGCTTCAGAGTAAGTGTTATAAAAGTTTATGAAAGATAATTGAATAGTATCACAGCTATACTTCCTGTGCATAAAAGCTAAATGATGTATGTAGGCCAGCCTGGTGTAACGTTTCCCTAGTGGGAAAAGTCCTGTTGTTTCGGGCATTGATTTATAAAGGACGTTTGCTAGTATCGCATACGCAATCAAAACTACACTGCACTCTCATGATGGGCTATGTATTTTAAATTGCTCACTACCCTATTTAAAATCGTCTCACTCTTATTTCAGCGTTTCGTATCACCCTCATATGCTTAATTGTCTCCAATATCTGACATACTATGTGTATATGTTTATATACAATGTATTCATTTTGTTTCTATTCTCCTCTTTAGAATGTGAGCTCCACCTGACAAGGATTTTTCTCTTCTTTGTTCACTCTTGTGTTCCTAAATTCTGAAACAGTGCCAGGAACACTCAAGATGGAGTTCAGCACATTTTATGGAATAATGAATCAACATAATTGTCACATTTATAAGAAGTTCTCTTTTTCTTAGGCAGGCATGGCCTCAGATATGTACCTCATCTCTGAGACACTAGTACTGTGGGCAAGTGTGTGAGGAAGTAGAGTGTAATGTTACTGTCAGAAGTTTTAGATCAGATGCTAGGATTAGATTCCTGTTCTTCTATTTTTTTTTTTAAATGTTTATTTATTGATTTTGAGAAAAAGAGAGAAAGGGAGAGAGAGAGAGACAGAGAGTGTGCACACAGGGAGGAGGGACAGAGAAAGAGGGAGAGAGAAATCCCCAGCAGGCACCACGCTGTCAGCTCTAAGAGTTCACAAGGCTGGATCTCACAAACCATGAGATCATGATCTGAGCAGAAATCAAGTGTTAGATGTTTTACCTACTGAGCCATCCAAAGTACCCCTCCCTGTCTTCTATTTCCTGATTGGATGACCTTGACGTTGCAGTTGTTAGATCTCAGACTCCTCACCTTTAAAACTGAAATGATAAATTATGTCTATGCTATAGGTACAAACGTGATGATGTGCAAAACCCCCTGGACAGCATACCTAGCATGTGGAATGCGCCCAGGAATCCCAGCCATCTGAAAGGTGGATAAGTGACTGCCACCCTGCTTGTGGGACACGCTATTTTCTGGGTTCCACTGGCAGGAAGCAGCCTGGTGCCTATATTAACTGAGGAATCTCAGCTAAAATACTGAAACAGAGACTTGCGCTGGGATGGGGAGGTTTGGAGGATCACTTGGGGCAAAGTTTCAAAACTCTCCATGATCCTGGGGAGTTGGCAATGTTGACTCCCTTTACAGATTGAGTTGGGATGTGCTTCTGGACCGAGGGGGATGTGTGCTGCTCCTCGGGGGTTTTGGAGTAAAATAAAAGCTGACAGCCAATTTACAATACATCACCAAGGTGTCATATGAGCAAATCTTTCTGACGACCATACGTGGCATGTGTATGAAATACAGGCTAGTTAGTACACAAGGGATGAATCACTTCTGACTCAGGGGCTTTTGTGCACAGCGTTTCCCTAGCATGACTAACAGCTTACCAAGACGTTTTACTGCTTTTTCAAAAAAAGTTTTTATGTATTTGAAACAGAAAGAGAGAGAGCACGCGAGCAGGGTAGGGGTAGTGAGAGGGAGAGAGAGAGAACCCCAAGCAGGTTCCATGCTGTCAATACAGAACCTGCTGTGGGGCTCGATCTCACGAACCGTGAGATCATGACCTGAGCTAAAACCAAGAGTAGGACGTTTAACCTACTGAGCCACCCAGCCACCCTAAATGTTTTGCTTCTGAGTGAAGACATTTCTATTGCTCTTTAGGGAAAAATGATTTTGTCAATTTTATCATTGCTAATTATCACATTTCAAATCAGCTTTATGACAAATTACTGCTTTTGAAAGAATTCTTTATATTCCTCAGAATATAACTAAAGAACTTGATTCTATCCTTAATAGTGAGATCTTATTGGGTCAGTTTAGCTGAGGCCGAATAAATGGAACTCTAATTAGAATAGCTTTACTCTAACTCTTTCTGAAAGACAGCAGGACTGCCTTAAAGTGCGCTTACATTTAGGTATTGGTTTGTCAAAATGAGAGTACCTTCCTTTAATGCTACTAAGAACTTCTTTTTTTAATTTTTTAACATTTATTTAATTTTGAGAGAGAGAGAGAGAGCAAGCAGGGGAAGGGCAGAGAGAGAGGGAGCCAAGCACTTCTTAATGACCATTAAAAATTATTTGAGAAGATAATTCATACTGTCACAGCCCAGAATTTTCTGTCTTTTGACTAACTGGGCATAATAGGGGCATGGGCTTTCTTTCACTACCTCAGTCTTCATCATTAAAAAAGTAAATTCGAGACTACATCTTCTACCTCTGGTATACATATGGATAATTGTCTATATCAAAGCATGTTTAGGATGGGTACAATGAGCCTGATGTGATTTAATAACCATTTTTAATTAATTATTCTGAGGAAACGAGTAGAGTTGGCAAGGAGCCAGCAACAGGAACTATTCATTAGCTTAAAAGCCATCGTCCATAATGGAGTTTCCCACGTGTCTGAAGTTTGGGTCTGCATTGGATTCTGAGAGGCCGGCACAGACCCCTCGCGCTGGGAGATCTGCCCCTGGAGCACCCAAACACCGTGTGGGGTCGGGTGCACTGATAAAGAGAAGGTTATCATGTGGACCGTCTCTGCCTCTTGCCTTTAGTATCTCTCAAGGGTCGTGGTGAGGCACAAGAATGCAGCATGCGTGCATAAGAATGAGAGGGGTCAAGCACCCTTGATCCTGCCAATCTCTGTTTATTAAGAGTGTTTGCACTTCATAATACCCTCTTTCTATGAGACAAAGTCAGGAGCAAAGTAAAGTCAAGAACTGTCTGCAGAATGGAGGTGTGTTACTTTCATCAAAAGGCTAATTGCTTTTAAGTATGTTTCCAGCATCCTTCAATGATAAATTGGAAAGAGCCAGGATGTTTGATGACCTGGGGAAGGAAAAAGACTGTGAACGTCAGACACATCAGCTGAGGGTCTGATAAAGGAGACCCGGCTCAGGATTGTCCTGTTCACAATATTTTTGAGTAGGGGGATTTCTGAGGCCCCAGCTTCTACCGATTTGGAGCAGGACTTCAGACGGAACTTTTAGGCAAATGTAGAAATCTCTGCCCTTGGAAATGCATCAAATTTTATCTAGTTACACCCTTTGTCATGAGATCCTTGCCTCAACAAAAGGGAATGAAGTGCTGAATGTAAATTGTACTGGCTGTGGGTGTGCCCTTCTTTGTAACAGAAAAGGAAGCAACCTTGAAGGCAATGAAATGGCTCATCTAAATATGGCACCACACTCGTAAAGACCTTAAGGATGAGTGCTTTTCGGTTGCCCGAACATAGGGATGGATTTTCCTAATTTGCTTGCGATGTTTACTGGGAATGAGCCCCAGAACTGGCCTATTACAAAGTGTTAGAGGTCACCAAGAAATTCAGTTGCCTGTAATTTACTATTACACCAGTTCCTCGTTTCTAACCATGAAGGGAACTTAATCCTGTTATCATTCCACCTGTCCTCTGCCTCGCCCACTCCCCACAGTGGACATCCACCCTCCGCCACTGCCTCTTCACGCTCAGGGCATGATTTTCCACTTGGTTTCATCGAGAAAGAGAGACCAGCTTGTGAGAACTAACCACCTCCTGTCCAATACCTAAAAATAATCTGCAGCCATGATCATCCTTATCTCTCTTCCTGTATCATTCATATTCCTTCTTTAATTGACTCATTTATCCATTAGTTGACATTCACTGACACTTGTATGTGCCAGACACTGTCCAAGATGCCACAAATGGATCAGTGAATTCGACTCAATCCCTGCTGCCAGGAAAGGATAGAAGTCCCTTTTCCCTCCCCAAGGTGATTGTTTTGCCTTTTGCTCTTTCTGGCATTCCTTCGTAATTCCTCAGGGACTGGGCTCCTTCAACTGTGAGTCTGGCTCCTGTGTCTGCAATAATTCCTCGCATTCTGGTAGCTCTTTCCCATCAGGATATAAAGGCTTAAGGTTTCTCCTGTATTAAGCAGTAAACAAAATAAAACAAACAAAAATACCCTGTCTTTTTTCTCCCTGTCATCACTATGCACACCTCCCACCCTTCTCTCTTATAATCAAATTTGTTAAAACCGTCATCTACTCACACTCTCTGTCTGGTTTTCTCCTTATCAGTTCATTCACAACTTCATGAAATCTAATTTAGTTCCTCTAACACTTCATGAGAATTGTATTTGCAAAGGTGACCAATGCCTGTTTGGAGTGCTTTTTCAGTTCTTATCTTTGCGTCTTCCTATTGACCTCTGTGGAAAGTCTCCTTTGGCTGTTGTGACTCTACTTTCTCCTGGCTTTCCTCCTCCCTCTCTGGCAATTCCTTCTGCTTACTTTATAGGCTCCTTCATCCCCTTCTCCCCAGAGTTCTAGCCTCTCCAGGGTTTCTTTTCTATTCCACAAAGTTTCCCCAATAATCATGCCTACCCCAGAGTCCCCAACAAACCATCTGGACACTGCCCCAAATCTGTGTCTCCAGGCCAGGTGTTTCTTCTGAGCTCCAAATCTACACTTCATACGGCACCCTTGTGTTCTCTAGACACTTGAAATGCAACGTGGGCAAAGCTGAACTTAATATGCTCACTGCCCTGAAATGTGTGTCTCCACTAATTGTCCTCATTTAGGAAAATTACACTATCCAATTAATAATAACAGTACCTAGCATCTATCATTTCCATGTTCCAGGCACCATGCATAGTACTTTATATGGATTTCTGCACTCAATCCTAATGATTACCTTGAGAGATAGGTCCATTATTAGTGTCCTTTATACAGGATGTGCAAAGTGAGTCAAATTAACTTGCTCACATCACGCAGTCAGTGGCCAAGCCTGGCTCCGCTGTAGGACACAAGTCTCCAGAATGCAGACTGTCAACTATTACACTGCTTTCTCAATGGTTCAAGCGACTTATCTTTGATTCCTTCTCTCCCACTTTCTGCATATCTACTCACACCCATCTATTGATTAGATTGTAAGTGTATCTAATATTTTCTATTCTTATGGCCATTTACCTTATGATGTGATGCCTTTGTAGAATCATTCAGATTATACCATCCACATTGTTGCAGCCCTCTCTCAGCCAATGCCCTTGACTTTGGGTCAATCCTTTGCCTATATCAAGACAGCGATCTTCCTCAAGCACAAATCTGATGATACTATGCCTCACTTTGCAATCTTTTGATGACTTTGCATAGCCCTTAGAATATTGTCTAAATCTTTCAATATCTTAGATAAAGATTTTGTTTCCTGGTCCCTGCCTGTCTCATTGGACTCATCTTTTGCCACCCAGTTTTAGTGAGCCATGTGCACTCCTCTGGGCTGATGGTGCCCTTTCTGGACCCCCGGCCGTCCCCCGCATAGTTCCCACTGTGTAAACCATCTTTTTTCCCTTCTTCACCCACAAAACTTCTATTAATTCACAAGGTGCAGTTTAAGAGTCCTCTTTTCCGGAAAGCCTTCCTGACGCCCATCTCCCCCTACGCCATCTAGGTCAGGAGGACTAAAGAACACCACGCTGTGCTTTTTCTGATGATAACATGTATTCCTTTGTGGCTTTGCTTATCAGTCTACTTTCCTGTTTTCCTATTAGACTGTGAACTTTTTGTAGGCAGGAACTGTAACTTGTTCATGTTTGTATCCTAGCCCCTCACACAGTGCCTGGGATATACTAGGTTTTCAATTAAATCACAGATGAGTAGGTGCAAATCTGTCCTTACTTCCACTCTTTTCCCATTCCATGTAATAACACACTGGAGGGATTGTAATAATTTAACAAGTATAACATCTCCACAGATGTTACCACAGTTGGTTTGTACAGAGTATTGATTTGATTTCTCTTAATTAATTTAATAGAAAAATGGCTGGAAATCCATGCTAGCACTTTATAGTTTCTGGTTAAATTTTTCTCCTGTAAATCTACCCTGAATCTGAGCCCATTCCCATCTTTCCTGGCAGAACAGAAAATATATCAGTGCACGGTTTTTCTCCTGCCCTCCCGCACCCACGTTTTCTGTATGCATAATCTTTCAGGTTCGCCAAGTTGAATCAGCCACGAAGCCGAACTCCTACCAGAGCGAGATGGCACGGCGTCAGTCCTGCACGGACCAGAGGCTCCAGTTACTTGACTTTACAAACGATCCTTAAAAATTCACCGGGTGCTCTGCATTGACCCTGCTTCTGTTCTCTCTCACTCTTACGAGGTGCTGCCTTCTCTAAACTCAGAGCTGCTGCCTGCAGAAAATATGCTGAGCTCTCCCGCAGCCACAAATCCCAATAAAGCGCAGAGGATGACGGCGCAGAAGGGAGAGATACAGGACACTTTACCTCCTTGCAGTCACTACACAATCCTCCTCAGGCGGGCGATCCTAGAGGGACAGCCTCAAGTCACCAGTGCTGCTTATGAAAGGCTATAGGACTTTCTTTTCCAAAATGACTTTTTTTCCTATTTTTATTTCAACGAAACAGGGCTGTCAGGTGTTTTGCATTATTCACTCTATTTTGGGTTTACTTTTCAGAGCGAATGTAATTTGTAGTTGAAGTTCTCATGCACCTTGCATGCGGCTATGAAGGGCTGTGTTTGACGCTGCTGGCAAGGCCATGACTTCCCAGATTTAGATAAACCCACTCACTCTTGGAAACTTCCCTCTCTCCTTGGCTCATTCTGCTTTCTTTATTTTCCCTTCCAACTGGAGGCAAGCGCCTACCATAACTCTGTCTTTGGCCCTGTAGCCATGTTCCAAGAGGGGAAAATAGGTCTTTGTATCCAGCAACAACTCCAGTCTGCCTCCAGCCTCCTAATTACAAAGATTCCTCTGGAACTCAGTTTTTGTCAGTCTGTCCTTTGCTTTTTTTAGATTCAACCCAAATTATACCTTCTTTCCATTATTCTAATGATCTCTGAAGGCACATATTTGATCCTGATCCCTCCACTCACCATGTAAAGTTTTCCAAGTCCTAAATACAGTCGAAAATGATCCTCCTCTGACAGTGAAGATTTCAGACAGTGCTTTTGACATCACTCCCTCAACGTTTCTCTCAACAATTCCACCACTTGCAGGCGCCAGAAAAGAACTGCCGGAGTCATATCTGACCCTTCCTTCTTCCTCATCCTTTACTCCCAGTCCTTACTCGTTCTGTCATTTATCAGAATGTCCCAGGCACCGCGACAGGCACTGCGGACACAAAAACGAATGGGATGATGTTGCCGCCACTGTGGGACACACGATCTGGTGGCAGAGACATCTGAACAAATTATTACAGCAACACAATGTGCCGCACAGATGTGAGAACAAAGTGCTGCTGGGGGGAGGGAGAAGCCTCGACTGCCGGCTGCCAGAGGGCTCTGGAAAGCCTGCTCTGAGCAGTGATCCATGGCGGGTGGGTCGGAAGCACCAGGTCCAAGAAGGGGCTGCAGAAAGCTTCCAGCTCAGAGTTGGCATGCTGGCTTGGACGCATGACAGAGCGGGGCCAGTTTAGGAAACTGCTTGTGGAATGGGGTGCTGGGGATTGGAGATGGGTTTGGGGCAGTAGACAGCAGCTCATAAATGTCCCAGTATGCCACGATAATGTTACATTTACGCCTGTAAGACCCAGGGTGTTGGCGATTCCAGCCATCGCAGGGATGTTATCAAGTGTGCATTTTAGAGGATCTTAGCAGCACTCTGGGGGATGACCCGGAGGAGGGAGATTAAGGGCCCAGGGACTGGTTGAGAAGCCCAGGCAGGGGCCTGGCGAGGCAGGAGCCAGCCTTCCGGTCTGCAGCGCAGAGGGGCAATGAGACGCAGGAGTGGAGGAAGTAGGCTAGAGAGATGTCAGCCGTGGAAGAGCTTTCAGTGGGAAACGTTGCGGGTATAATGGTATGAGGAGATCAGGGAGCTTTGAAATAGGCATTTAAAGCACAAAAAGAAGGAACTGCTTACGGTCCCATAAAGGGACAGACAGAGGTCACCAAGGCCGGCATGGAAACCCCAAGGGCGGCCCAGCCACTTTGTACATGCTCCTCTGTGGCGTTGCTCAGTGCAGAGACCATGGAGCCACCAGCCAGGTCCTGGTGGGGAAGCTGCGCTGGGTTTCCGGTCTCATGGATGCATTCCCAGCCTGCGCATCCTCCACATTTATTTCCCATGTCTCCCTAACACGGACCTTTGGCTCACATCCAGCTAATGCCATCAGGGTTCTTCAGACAGAACACGCATGTTTAAATTCCGGGCTTTTTCTCCTACGGATAATACGGTCACATCCTTCTCTTCTCCCTCCTTACGTGGGAGGACCTCTCTTCTCTCCTTCTCTTTAACCCTCTGGACCCCCTTTATCCTACCAGCTTAAGCCTCTACCAATCTTACCTTTATTTGCTTTTCTCTTGCCCTTATGATTGATATTCTATCAGCTCTGGAGCAGGAGTGTGGGTTCAATGCCGGCTTTGTCAAAACCAGCTGTGTGACCCAGAGCGGGACACTGAGCACCCCAATGCCTTCACATCCTCTTCTATAATTAGTTACTACTTCCTGGGATTGTTGTGAGGATTTAATGAGTTAGTTCAAATAAAACAGTACAGAATACATAGTAAAAAGCCAATGACACTTAGCTTCTGTTAGGTGTGTGAGCTTTGCACTGCATTTATACTTCTCTCTGGACGTATAGTAGGAGCTCAGGAAGTTTTTACTAATTTGATCTTGTTAATATGCTATTAGATGATCCTGGAAGATCTATCTCTATTACAACCTCTAATCTTTATCTTCCTCAGGAAAGAATTACCAGTTTACATTTTTGCTGTGTCATGAATAAGGAGGAAGTAAGTGACATTTCAAATATAGCATTCAATTTAAATACAATAAATATGAATTACTGAATACTTCTTATGGACTAGGCATTGCCTTGTAGCAATCTTATGAGTGGGTTTCATTTGTATCCTATTTTATATATGAATAAACTGAAGTATCAAGAAGTAAAATAAATTATCCAAAGTAAAAGAGCTGCGACTTATGTTTTTCTTTCTCTCTTTCTCTCTTTCCCTCCCTCCCTCCCTCCCTCCCTTCCTTCCTTCCTTCCTTCCTTTCTTTCTTCCTTTCTTTCTTCTTTTTCTATTTTAGAGGGAGAAAATGAGGGAGGAGAGAGGTAGAAGAAGAGAAAGAAAATCCCAAGCAGGTGTGGAGCCCAATGCGGGGCTCGACCATGACCCTGGGATCATGACCTGAGCTGAAATCAAGAATCGGATGCTCAACTGACTGAGCCACCCAGGTGCCTCTATGTGTTTCTGACTCTAGAGCTCACGCTCACCTGCCTTCAAGAAGTCCCATATATTGGGATACATTCTTGATCCAACTGCAGCCCAAGGTTGAAATGTGAGATGCACCGATAGGTGTGAAAGCATCAAGAGTGGGGAAAGCATTACAGGTGGGAAAAAACTGCATGAGCAAGATTGAAAATATAAATGAGACTGGCATGTGTGGGAGAATCTGGTACGAGATGCCTGAATCGACGGGGAAGGAATAAATACAGATAGGTCTGCTCTCCTTTGTTCTGTGTAAGTGACTTACTCTGTGGGAGGCTTGCTTTCCAGCCTTAAGCACCCTGTTCACCCCTCCCTGTTGCCTCTGCTGCGCACTGTACATCCTGACCTTCTATTTCTCCAACTAGTTTTAATGGCAATCTTTGATATTTCACTCCAAGTTCCTTAAGATAATGACTACCACTGGTTTTCCAGAGCAATGCCTGGCATGTAATTGGCACTCAATAAATGTTTATTGAATTGAAGAAATAATGGAGAAAACAATGCCAAAACAATGATGAAAGGGTCAGACTTTAGAGAGTTTAAGAGCTAGTCAGAGGAGATTGGGGATACTCCTTTTGAAAGAAGATGATGTGTGCAAATTGTTTTAGGAAAATTAGTCACGAAGGGACACTTAGATTTATTCTCATCTTATTCCTCTGCTGACATTATCTTCCTTCCCTGAGTTGCTATCCCTCTGCCTCTCTGGCCATCCTGTTCCGTGCTGCTTTCTCATTACAGAGGGGATTTTAAAAGCTCATCAGAAAGCGAACAGGATTTTGTATAAAAGGTAAATTATTATTTGAGTCTGCCATATTTCTAAGTTAGCCTGTCCTGTCTGGGAGGGGAAATCTTCATAAAATCTACTCACACAGTCACCATCATACCAGGTAATTGCTAGTGTGGCTAGTTTGGAATAAAAAAGGGATTCAGTAGGGGTGCCAGGCTGGCTAAGTCAGTGGAGCATGGGACGCTTGGTCTCGGGGTTATGGGTTCGAGCCCCATGTTGAGTGTAGAGATTACTTAAAGTGAAATGAAATAAGACAAAATATTTTTTTTTAAAGGCAAGACAATTGCAACTAAAATCAGAGAAAACTATAGCATAAATCCACAACAGTTTTTCATGGAGCAAAATATTACTGGAATTGACCAAACCCCAAAGTAAGTGTGCATGTACTTTGCACAAATATTTACCAACCGACTCTCCACAAAAAGAGTGAGACACTGAATTGTCATATTTGCTGATTTCTGTAGTTTAAAAAACGACACCCATGGCCAATTATAAGCAACCAGCCTGCCATCACTGAATGCAGAGCTGGGAAGACATGCTAACAACCTACTCTTCCAAAGCCTGCATTTTGGGGCTGCCATGCATGACTATGTATACATCCTTCTGGAAGCCTGCTCTATGTCGACACAGTGCTGAGGTCACTGACAACACAAGGTCCTTCTCTTAAGGACGTCAGTAGCAGTGGAAGGTGGACAGACTAACAATAACGATGCTAAGAATTGCTAAACTAGCAGTATATGCCAAGTATTATAGAAACATAGGTAGGACGTCTAACATACAAGCTAGGCATTTAGTTACATAAATCTGCCTGAGAAATTCAGGGAAGGCTTGGTGGGGTACCTGGGAGCATCATTTGATCTGAGACTCAGAAGATAATTGGGAGTTTCCCAGAGGAAGGGCATTCTGGCTGAGAGAACAAATTCAGAGAACGACAAATAATTCAGGCTCACTACAGCATAAAGTATAAGTTAGGAGAGCCACAAGAGAATAAGCTGAAAATGTAGGAACGAGGCAGGATCTTATCTGTTAATGCTAAGATGTTTAAATTGTAGGCCTCAGGGAGCCATACAAATCACTCGGATAACATATCTCTGTGTTGGAGCAATGCCCTGGTGAGAAGCATGCAGAATGATTTGGGGGAGATTGGAATTGGAGACGGAGGGGCCACTGAGGTGTGTGCTGAATTAGAGCAGGTGGGCGGTGGGGAGCGAGGACAGTGGTGGCGTGTGTGGGGGACGTAAAATACGAGAGGAGCTAGAATGACTCAGACTTGGGTATACAGGGCAGAGGGCATCTCAGAAGGACTCCGGAATTTCTGGGTTGGAACTATCAAATAAGAAAGAAAGAGGAAGATAGGAGTTTATGAAGAAAATAATGGGTTTAGTCTCAGACATATTGGATTTGATGCACTTATGTGATGTCCAAAAAACAATAAAGTGTTTGCCAGAGACTCGTAAGTGAGCACGGACGAGAGCAGGGAGAATGACAAAGGGCAGGGTTGTGGAGGTAGGAAGGGAGTCAGGTGCAACAGGGTCAGACTACCTTCCCCAGACCACTGCTCTGTCGCCCACTGCAATGACACCAGCACTAGACCGTTCTGTCCCTGAACCTGCCCAGCCATCTCCCAGCCTGTCTTCTGTCAAGCTCTGCTTCTTCTTCCTCTCCTGGTCTTCTTGGCATAGTTTTTACACATTCTGTCCATCTTTACAGACTCAGCTCAAGGCCACATACTCCAGAAAGCCTGCCTCCTTTCTCCCCCATTTCACCTCTCCTCTCCCTATGCTGTGTCCTCTATCAGAACACAAGGGGGGCTGCTCAGGGTTGTGTGCGCGCATTGCCACCAGGAGCTTCTTGAAGGTGAAGAGTTTGTCTCTATATGTCCCTGGAGCCTCCACACTTAGGACAGCACTAGGTGCTTCTTGGATTATGAGTGGATGCTTCATTAAATTGAGGAAGATATTGATTATAAAGTGCTCGCCTGCACAGTTTGTGTGGTGTTGACCTTGCTCTAGCTTTATATTTCTCACCCTTCCCCCAACCCATAAAGAAAAAGTAAAGGAGCCTAAAGACCTGGCGCTGGCCCAGCCTTCCTCTGTCTGGAGCTTGGGAGATCTCGCAATTTGAAGAATTCACAGGGGGCTCTGTAAAGCTTTACAGTATGTCATTATCAAGGTTAGCTGATTTTAAGGGGTGTGTGTGTGTGTGTGTGTGTGTGTGTGTGTGTGTGTGTTTGGCCAAATTAAGAATGCTGTAGGAGTATAGGTTTTTCCCTTTTTGTAGGCATATTGGGAAATTTATTTTTCTCTACTGGTGAAATTATGGCACGAAGCCGCAAATATAAAACTAGGAATAAACAATGTTCATCTAACCAAGGGACACAAAGCCCATAACTGCAGGGGATTTTCACTGAGTTGGTTTGTGGGGGATGTACAGAATCTTTTCTTACACAGGATGTGAATGGGAAAATGGGAAGCTATTCACTGATAATAAAAATAAGATGGCTCACTTAGACACCTGTGTGCCAAGGGACAACACTCATACTTTCCTCCCATTTTAGGGACCTTTATTCTAGGAAGGATAGAGTTGAGGCAGGACAAATGAAGCAAATAAAACAATTAGAAATGAAAAAAGGATCTGTGAAAACAGTCACAGTAAAACATGAGAAACCTCGGATTTAGGCCAATACTGAGCAGTTCAGTATCATTAATTTGCCTGGTAAGATTAGCCATTGATTAAGCTCCCTAGACAACTTTAAAGGATTCTATGCTTCCAAATACCAGCCCTACTGCCGGATATTATACCATTATGTCTCCTTTCGTACCCTTATGGCCCCTCCAGGGTCTTTAAGGATTTTCCTTGTACAAGGTTTTTTCTTAAAAAGTAAGTAGTCCATTAGGGTGCCTGACTCTCAGTTTTAGCTCAGGGCATGATCTCATGGTTCTGTGAGTTCAAGCCCCACATTGGGCTCTGTGCTGATGCTGTAGAGTCTGCTTGGGATTCTCTCTCTCCCCCTCTCCCTTCCCCTCTCCTGCTCTACTATCTCTGTCTCTCTCAAAAATGAATGAACTAAAGAGAATTGGGGAGAGTGAGGGACACAAATCATGAGAGACTATTGAATACTGAAAATGAACTGAGGACTGAAGGGGGAGGGGGAGGAGGAGAGGGGGTGATGGTCATGGAGCGGGGCACTTGTGGGGAGAAGCACTGGGTTTTATATGGAAACCAATTTGGAGCCGTTGGTTGAGCGTCCAGCTTCAGCTCAGGTCATGATCTCACGGTTTGTGGGTTCTAGCCCCATGTCAGGCTCTGTGCTGACAGCTAGCTCAGAGCCTGGAGCCTGTTTCAGATTCTGTGTCTCCCTCTCTTCCTGACCCTCCCCTGCTCACACTGTCTCTTTCTGTCTCTCAAAATTAAATAAAAAACAGAAAGAAAAAAAAAAGGAAGCCAATTTGACAATTAACTATTATTAATTTAAATAAATAATTAATTAAAAACATGAATAAACTTTAAAAAAGCTTGAAACATCTTTTAAAAAAGTAAATAGCACTGGAGGTGGGACTTAGAGGGAAGCATGAGGAGAAGGGAAAAGACACATTTCAGCCATTTCTTTATCTCAGTTCTCTATTTTGCAGGAGTTCCTCTCACTACTGGAGTGTGCCAGGGACTGGAGATCAGTGTGAAAGGACAGGCAGGAAGGAGGGCTGGTGGAGGGACAGGTGGGCAGAGAGCAAAGATGAATTTTGTCACATGGTGTCACTGGATTTGAACAAGGAGTCTATGCGTAATTGTTATTCCCTTGTTACAGATGAGAAAATCAAGGCTAAGAGAAACTGAATCAGTCTTACCCACTGTCTTTTACTCTATTCTCCTTGAGAATATTAATGTCAACATTTTATAGAAAGGCAGAGTGTAAATTATATATACATATATACTTCTGTAATTATATACAAAAGATCAAGCGAAAACATAAGAAAAAGAATATAAGCAAATGCTAATAAACTGTGGTTTGGAAAGGTGGGGTTAGAGATGCCTTTTTCTTATTCCCAGTTTTCTGTGTTTTCCATAAAATGCACAATTGCTTTTGTATTGTTATCAGCAATAACAACAGCAAAAACAACAAAAGGCATGTATCACTTTAAAAAGGAAAACTATGGGGTGCCTGCATGGCTCAATCCTTACACATCCAACTTAGGCTCAGGTCATGATCTCATGGTTTGTGGGTTCGAGCCCCGCATCGGGCTCTGTGCTGACAGCTAGCTCAGAGACTTAAGCCTGTTTTGGATTTTGAGTTTCCCTCTCTCTCTGCCCCTCCCCTGCTTGCTGTCTCTCTCTCTTGTCTCTCAAAAATAAATTTAAAAAAATTAAAAAAATTAATTTTTTTTAAAAGGAAAGCTGCTTTTGTTTCTTGGGCTAGCAATGTTTTTCTGGTAAGGTAGAAAGAAGGCTGGTAAGAAATATATAGAAACAAAGACTGGAATTTTAAAGGATCCTTTTTAGGCCAACAAAACCCATAATGAAAAATTTGCCATAAACTCAGAGCTTCTATTTGGACTCTGTTCCACAGTTTTCCCACCAGAGAAAAGAGGAACTAATTAGAACAAGTGAATGCCAAAGAAAACTGGTAGCCTGATCCATACAACGCTCTGTGCACCCTTTGGAAAGTAAACACTTGCATTGAATGTTATGTATCCATAGTATAGTCTGTTACCAAGATGTTTCAGTGACTTCAAAGTTCCAAAGGATGCAATCAATTCTTTTGAAAGATACAGTCAGTAATAGAGATACTTTATCTACACCATGCTCCACATGGGAATTGGCACTGTGTGAATAGAGCTGAAATGTGACAAACGGGACCATTTAGTTCTTATCTCCTCAATATCAAAACACCCAATTATAAAGCAGAAGATTTAGTCAATCAGACAAATATTTTTTCTACGCAGGTCCAAGCCTTGATTTTGAGTAATTTATTTCATTAAATTTACCAAATATTTAGTCAGTTTCCTAAAATGTATTTAAATCTCTAATAGGAGGGGAAAAAAAGATCTGATCTGGATTTTCTGCATGGGGGATACAAACTGAAAACAAAAATGCACGTTTGTCCCTTACATATAAATGCTCTTTTATTTCCTTTTTAAAATGGAGTTCTCTTAGGCTATGCACATTTTACTTTAATAACTTGGTTAGAAAGACCTGGCCCAGACAGAGTATTTATTAAAATTAAATTAAACTTGCCTGAAAGGAAAAAAAGACGCAGAGAAAATGTTGAAATAAAAGACCCTGGGTTATAGTAGGTGGAGGTTTGAGCCTTTTGAGGATTTAAGAAAAGAACAACTTTAGGAGAGAAAAAGGTCAAACGAGAGGTGCATTGATTTTGGACAAACTGGCTCTCCTGCCTGCGTCTCGCTCCCACTCGGTGATCCGGTGATCCGGGCACTGGCGTCTTCCAGGCTCAGAGCCCACGGGCTGTGTTATGTTCACACCTCACCCTTTCTTTCTTTGAAACCTATCTCTGGTTCGCACCTTACTTAAGTTCTCCGGATAGAGAATCTTACTGCCTCATGCCTGAATCACTACCCACCATTTCCAAGTGGCCTTTCTGCCAGTGGTCTCCTGCCCCTGAATCTGTCTCATCCACACGTTGATCGCACCCCAAATTGTGTCACTCACTGCTGTTTCCTGCTCATCACCCACAACTCCTTTCTCTGCCTGATCGTTGGGATCCTCCACAGCCCCTTCTCTGTCTCTTAACCCCTCCATACCCCCTCACTCCCATTAATACAATCTTTTTATTGCTCCCCCAAATACGTCACTCATTTCAATCAACCAAATCACTCAACACCATAAAAAATCCCACTCCATGTGCCCTTCCTTGTCTCCTTTCCAAACCTATAACATTCTCATCCCAGCCAGGTCCTGTCCTCTTGACTTTAACTTTCCAAATGAGCTCCATCTTTTCAGAGCCTTTTCATTTTTTTAAGTATTTTTTAATGTTTTATTTATTTTTGAGAGAGAGACAGAGAGAGAGCACAAACAGGGGTACAGCAGAGAGAGGGAGACTCAAAATCCAAAGCAGGTTCCAGGCTCTGAGCTGTGAGCATGGAGCCCGACGTGGGCAGGGCTTGAACTCATGAACCACAAGTTCATGACCTGAGCCGAAGTGGGATGCTTAACCGACTGAGCTACCCAGGCGCCCCATTCCAGAGCCTTTTCAAATGCCACCTCTTCCACGAAGCCTTTTCTGATCCCTTCAGCCCCATAATTTCCTTTCTTTTCTCTGAACTGCCATCGCATCTGTAATCAAGACTGAATTTCATGATGTGTCACTTAAATGCACTTCTATCAATTTATACGCCATCCTGTGTTTCTTAATGAGGGCGCTACTGGCATTTGTGACAGGGCACTTCTTCAACCTGCAGGTCTGTCTTGCACATTTTGGGACATTTGGCGCCATCACTCTTGAATGCTATTGGACAGTGATGTTATAGAGACAAACCCAAATGCTCCGAATACATTCCCCAAAGCTTTAATTATTCAAAAGATCCTTAGAGAGATTACTGTGTCATATACACAATGGTGACTGTACCTGGTATTTTAAAGACCGAATCCTTAACTCTCTCACAGTTGCCAACAGCTTATAAAACTAGGAAGGAGGCTAACTGATGGTCGGGTGTTAACCACCGTTCCATTTCATAAGATGTTTCATTGAACCCTCACACCAAGCCTGGATGCTGCTATTTATCTTCACTTTATAAATGAGGAAACTGAGGCTCATGGTGTTCTGCTTATTTAAGGTCACACTCCTATTTGATTAGAGACTTGGCATTTAAGCCCAGGATTGTTTGGGGCCAAATCTTTGACTTTTTCTCCTTCCTCCAGCCTCTATACAGAGCCTATCTGTAACAGCTTTGAAATAAGAGTGTGAACATGTAACATAATTAGCAGTTTAAAGCACATTATTAATGCTGATAGGTACTAATGACTATAATTGAATAGAAGGACGTTAGTACAAACATTTTTTTTTAGAATTTATAACAAGAATATAAATTGGAGTCTAATGAACAAATTTACTTGCTGACCCTCTTCGCTGCAGACATTAAACCATGTTTGATCTCTAATTGAGATGTACATATTCTTTACTTTCTTACTGTATTTGTTAATGTTTGTCTTGGCAGCTGGTCAACAGATCTCTCCAAATTTCCCTTAATCAAGTTTTGGGTAATGGATGGCCAGACATGCCCGGCATTAGCTGGCATTGCTAGACCCAAGGCAGTAGGGATCTAAGAGCCGGCAGTTCCCACGTCATCTGTCTAGGATGGAGTATCTTCAATCAGAAAAGTTCTATAAGTCAAATCTCACAGCATTATTTAAAATAACTTAATTATTAATATACTAATAATAAATATAATTATAAATAAAATAAATATTTAAATAAATATAATAATTTAACTATTTAACTCCTTTTAAATTGTAGTTTCTTATGTATTTCATGCATATCTACAACACCGATATTTATTAGTAGCTCATTTCAGTGTGTGCTCATATGTCCAATTAAAATTCTTCATATCTCAGCTAATCTAGAGTTTAGGAAGGAATAGCATGTATAATTTATATGCATACTTTTTAAAGTATGCTTCCTCAGTTTCTATCTATGCACACAGGAAGAACTGTGTTTCCTGCAGGGAGAGAGAGTGAGAGAAAGAGAGAGAGAGAGAGAGAGAGAGAGAGAGCGAGCCAGTACTGTTGATTTCAAGTTTTCTTTTTCAGCTATGAGAATAAATGTTTACCACGTGTTTATTCTGTTTAGCAGAGAAGGAAAAGGAACCAAAGGCTAAGTTCATATGTAAATATAGCTGAATGTGTATAAGGTATAAAAGTATTTTATTCCTATATTGTTTATAAGCCTTTTATACTATGACAAAGCTGCACTCCATCCACTAATAAAACCACTATTCAACCATAACCACACCCACACTTGGTGATCTGAAAGCATAAAGGGATTTTTAGTTACGCTTACCAGGAAAAACAGACATTTAAAAAATAAATCATTTTTTTTGTGACAAATTGAGCTTGGTGTTAGCCTTTTTATCAGAACATTTCCTTAGCAAAGTGCATTTTCAGCCTCTGCATGCTGGGACATTTTGCAGGGAGCAGGGGGAGAGGGTGACAGAAACTTTCCCCACTCAAACTCGGAAGTCCAGGAACTGACCCCCTCTCATTTATGTCTCAGTGAGCAACTGTCCAATTATTGCTTTGACTCATCTTTTCTCAAACTACCTTATCGAATCTTTGTCATGTAATAGAATTCTTAAAGATACCCAGCTGCTCCCCACAGAAGCCACAAATAGTGTATTTTGATAACATTTCCCAGAGAGTCACAGACATTTTAAAGGTGGATTTTTAGAGTTTCTGTTTATATTTCCTTCTATCTTAACAGCACCTAAACTAATACCTGCTGATATGCTATCACATTTTCCCCCACCTATTTTCAGAGATGGATTTCATATGTAAAGCAGAAGCTTATACTGTGAAACATTTGCATGATTGTATTTTGGTTTTGCCATCGGCTAAGTAAGGCAGAGTGGGTCCCGTCCCGCAAGGGACCCTATCCCCCATTCCTTCTGTGGGCTCGGAGGCTTTGGTTTGCTTACCTGCTTCCTTGAAGACACTGTGCTGTTGAAGCATCTATTAGAGGTCTTTGAATTCATATTCTTGTTCTGATGGGTCGAGTCATTTTTCGATGTCTTAGAGTTTTCTTTGGGATCTGAAGGGATGGGATTTAAGAAGAGGATCCTCGCTATGAATCCATAGAGGACGGTGGCCAGTATCATCGGCATAACGTAAAAGACACCAAAGTCCATTAGGTAAATAGGTGAGTAGTAATTCCTGGAGATCCTGTAGCCACAGGACACCACGATAGCATCTTTGTAGGTGCTAATATTGAGATCCAGCAAGAAGAACCAGAGCATACAGTAAATCGACGTGAAAGCCCAGACAAAGATGATGATCTTTTTGGCTCTGGAAAACGTGCAGAGAAACTGGGCTTTGATGGGGTGGCAGATTGCTATGTACCTCTCAATGGTAAAGGCTGTGATGGAACAAGAGGAGGCGTTAATGCCCAGGTACTGGAGGTAAGTGATGCAGAGACATCCCACATAGCCGTAGACCCAGGACCCATAGATACTGTCTGTTATGTTGGGGAGGCCCGCGGCCACCAGGACCATGAGATCGGCGACTGCCAGGCTCACCAGGTAGCAGTTTGTGGGGGTCCTCATGTGCTTGGTTCTCATGACCACCAGGACCACCATGATGTTGCCCACGATGCCCAAACCACAGATAATGAGCACAAGGAAGATGGTGACCACTTGGTATTCTAGGGCCACCACTGCTCTGGGCTGAAGCTGCGTTTGGTTCAGTTCACTTACTGTCTCGTTTTCCATCTTGAGTGACTTGAAGTTTCTCCGAAACACGGCTCAAAACATCCTCTTGCTGGTGTCCTGCTTTTATCTCAGGGTTTCTCTCCCCCTGTGAAGAGTCACAGTCCAAATCTGTCACTGTTTCAAACGGACCCAGTCACCGACAGGTAGCTCTCTCTTCCTCTACTTTCACCTCCTGTGTTTCTACAGTAACAGGGCTCACATGTACTTCTGAAAACTCCCTTTAAGGTAACTCTCGTGTAGGACCGAGCAACTGTTTTTGACCAGCTTAATAAGAGGCACCTGTTTCCTCTTAAGGGTGAAAAGCACGTAAGAGAAACAGAGAAAGCTCCCTGTTTTGAAAGACTGCCCAAAAGGAAAAACTGAATGATACCTGCTAGCTAAAAAATAAATACAGAGAGACCTCGTAGGTGCTTGAGAAATGTGTAAAGAAGACAAACGTACCAGGGGGAAATGGCCAAGAGGCTCAATGATGAAGCTGGGTAGGAATTTAGCGTTTGCCTCCTTGGCTCTCCCAGGGTGGGATCGCCTGGCTACAACATAGCAAGTCTTGGCACCTACATGTCCCCGTGCCCCCTGCCCTGCCTTCCCAGGAGCCACCAATTTCTTCTCTTACCTTTTCCTCTGTGGCGCTGCCTGCTTTTCCAGGTGGATGAAGCAGTAATAAGTCCAAGTTTCTAATCCTGCAGGAGGTCTCGTCTACTTTGTTCACGGGGAGACCGGTTAAGAGCGCCCAGTCTTCAGACCCGCAGTTCCTCTGAACCCTCGCAGCCCTTTCCAACTGCTGTCAGACCGCACAGCCACTGCGGGAGGCGGTGAGCGGCGGCAGCGAGGCTGTCAAATCACAGAGCGGCCCCTAATGAGCACACGTGCTCTCTCTCCCTCCCCCCTCCCTCCCTCTGTCTCTCTCCCTGTCTCTCCCTCTCTCTCTCTCTCTCTCTCTCTCTCTCTCTCTCTCTCTCTCACACACACACACACACACGCACACACACACACACACACACACACACACACACACACACTGGCCAGTCACTCCTCAATGATTCATAATCTCTTGAAGGATTTTTCCTTTTAAACGTGCTGAGTGCTGGTGACACAGTCCTCAGTCTGGAAGGCTGAAATCACAAGCAAGGGGCCCAGAAGCAGCTGGGACTGTAGCCTCTTTTGCCCAAGTACCGCAGAAATTCCAGCACCTGGGCAACCCTGAAATATGTTTACACTCCCTGGGTGATAGGACTTCCGGGATAGTAAATCCTTCTCCCTCCAGACACAGCCCTTGAAGCTTGAAATAGCTGTCTGAACTGAAATCAACTTCTTTCTCTACTGTGGAAAGCCCTAAACTATTTTTCCAGTGAACCAGTGACATTGGCTCCCTCCTCTCATATTATATGAATGGAAAATGAGTTAAAATTGATTTTAAACTATTGCAGCTGCAATCTTCTGAGGCCTATAAAAATTATTTTTCAAAAAATTCTTTGAGCTAAAAATATTGACTTAAACCTACATATGATCTGTTAAGTCTGTTCTACAACTCTGGCTCTGCATAACTTATTACAATCTCTCTCTAACTGCTCTGGGTGCCTTCTCCCTATTCATCCACTTCCGGTATGTCAACCACATGTACTACCCAGCAACGTTTTGTGTTCATTTATTTTCAGGTGGAAAACACATCCAGTGGAAATCCAGGCCAGGGCCACTCACCTACCACACCTCTGAAACAAAACTTCAAGGATCCCCCCAATTTTTAGAGAAGTGTACTTCAGCCTGATTTTTATTTCTCTAAAGTAGCCCATAGGCAAATCCTTACAGTTTTTTAAATAGAGGCTCAGAAAACTTGTCTTCTATAGGCACCAACCAAATAGACGAAATGTTAACGTTTGTCCACTCTTACTTTATTAATGAAAAACAGCCTTCAACCAAACTCCCTGTATGGTAAATGGTTTGATTCTCTGTCTTAAGATGTTTGGGTGTTCTTCTTTCTAGATGTCAAAGAAAGCACAAATTTTGAGGATACAGAACCATGGGGTGATCAAAGCCGTGTTCAATGCTGGGTACAAATAAGATGAAGGTGAACTTCTGGATCATATTGAGTAATTCCACCCTCTGAACCTCCGAGGGCTCTTTGACAATCTCCTTTTCTTTTCAAATCATCATATTACAAATTAATAACCCACGACCCAGATTCAGCTTTGAGACATTTATTGTTTGGCTCGTACAATGTAGGCTCAAGTGTGATTTAAAATAATTTGATTATTGTCTACTTTTCAAAACTGGGAGATTGTATACTAAACCTGAATTTCCACCTCTCATAAAAATTAGAAAGATCTGGCCAATGTGGGCCCACATTCCTGAATAGAAATAATCACCTGAAGTTGAGTAGTGCTTGTGGGCAGTAGTTTGTGGGGGTCCTTGATACCGGATGTGCCCTCTTCTACATCCTTCCTCTGCACTTCCTCCCTGTTGTCTGTCACACATGCCCGCTTCACCTCCTGGCCTCTGTAACCATCTGTGTTTTGATTCCTTATCATATGCAAGTTCCTTAGAGTACAAGCCAAATACATGTTCCTTCACCATGAGTAGGATTTCTGCTGGGGTTATAATTTCCTCCCCCAATTTGTTTAGCAGACTGGACAGGAGATGCCCTCCATGCCTCTCTTTCTGGACTAGAGGACAGGGATTACTCTGAGCATACCTTTTCTTGCGTAGCCTTTTACATTCTGGAATAAAAAACGCTTTCTAAGGAGAAGGCATTGCCTCCCTACTCTGGCCCAAGGCCACCATTTCTAACCCAAAACACCTTTTGAAAAGTCATCATTCATATAGCACATCTTCCCCTTCATCCTCCCCAGGAGTTTAGTTGGCTTTCAGGGCTCCTGGGAAGACCTTACTTCAAGTCTTACTCTTGGGTAGTAAAGATGAGGAGGGAGCTCATTTATAACGCTATCTGCTCTGGCAAACCCACTTCGACTCCAAATCTTACCACGTTCTTCAGCGTTTCTGCACCACGTCGTCATTCCGAGTCTATATTCATTTTTTAGTTCATAATTGTTATGCTCCTACTATGTACCAGGCACCTAGAATGTAAAATTTTGTTTTTATCTTCAAATAGGTCATGGTCTGCTTGGAGAAAGCAGACTTACAAGCAGTTACAGGAAGATAGGCAGTAAAAGCTTACATGGAGAGGGTCTGGGAGTGCAGGCGAAGGCATCCGTGGTGGGGGAGGGGCGTGAACCGAGCTGAAGGGCCCAGAGGGCTTCAGAGGAAAGGCAACATCAGGGAACATTCCTGAAGAGAAGTACAGGTACTTTTTGGTCGGTGGAAGGAGGCGACAGGATAAAGTCCAGCTGCAAAGTGGCAGTGATGGGGAGGGCAATTTTATGATCTGGCTCAGGCTGTGAGGAGGTGGCGTAGCAATGACCAACCAGTGATGGTCACCTGGCAGGTTTTCTTGTGAGGAGCCCTCTCTTCTGCTCTGCCTCAGACCATCCTCCTGCGGCCCCCTCAGCCCCTCCCCCCATACCCCGCTCCTCTCCCCCCGTCCACCCGCTCTGCCTCTTACCTTCTGTTCCTTCAACTCGAGAGGGTCCAAACTTCTGCCTTCATCATCCCGTGAAGTGGTTCTGTCTGTTTTCAATCAACTCTGTGCTCTGTGCAAAATTATATTTTCAAAGTTTCAAAGTAACTGCGATTTCATAAGCTAGGCTTTTCATTTGTAAAGCTCAGCCAGATAATATCAAATACTTGTTCCCCATGTGTAAAGAACTGCACAAAATTGGGTTCAATGAAAATAAACCTTATATTTGAGTGTTTTTTTTTTCTCACAATAGTATCTTAAATTATAAACCAACTGTGGCTTTTCTATCTTGTGAGTACTTCTGACTAGAGAGAAGTTTGAAAATGGTCCAGGGGCATCTGTTTGGAAAAGAAGACTGATAAGCCCGGCTAAGCCGTGTAGACGGCAGAATCACACACTGCACGCACTCCTCATGCCCGTTTCAGTCCCAGACTGTTTTCTCTGACTTTATGCCTTTAGTGACACCTTCTCACCCATGTGCCAGCCAGCTGGCAACAATAAAAATGCGCATCAGACTTCACGGCCTCCTTTGTAAGAATGTCCTTGGACTCCTAGCCGGGGCTTTCTTTTTGGTCTGGACTCAGACTTGGCCTCTTGAGCTTCAGGAAAGATTTAGCGCTTCCGCTTCCCACTCCTGGCATTTCGATTCACACAGCTTGCTCTCCGAATCTGGCTTTTCTTTTTGGTGAGTGTCTGTTCCTGGGACACATTGGCTAACATGATATCACACTTGCGGGGCCTGCCTACCTCTGCACAAGAAGAATTAGGGCAAGCCCCACCCTCTTTCCTGGAGGCGATCTTCGCTATCCAGGGGGTAGGTGGCTGTCCACTGGTCATCATGAATCCAATTAATAGATACATGACTATACAACCAGCAGTTCTCTAACTGTAGCGTACATCTGAATCTCCTGGAGAGCCTATTAAAATCTAGATTCCTGGTTCCATCCCCAAATTGCTGTTTAAGTAGTTCAAGGATGGGACTGAGCATTTCTTATAAACTTCCAGGCAACGCTGATGCTGCTGTTCTGTGGACCACATTCTGGACAGCACCGTACTATATGACTTAGCTCAGTGGTGTTGTTAGGAGAGGTAGGGAGCAATGATGAATCAGAGTCACCTAGTAAGAATTTAAAAATGTACCTATTGAGGTGTCTGGGTGGCTCTGTTGGTTAAGTGTCCAGCTCTTTTTAAAAATTTTTTAGCATTTTATTTATCTTTGAGAGACAAAGAGAAACATAATGAGTGGAGGAGGGACACAGAGACAGAGAGATGATACAGAATCAGAAATAAGCTACAGGATCTGAGCTGTCAGCACAGAGCCCGACACAGGGCTTGAACCCACAAACATGAGTTCATGATCTGAGCAGAAATGAGATGCTTAACTGACTGAGCCACCCAGGTGCCCTAACGTGTACCACTGTCTTTTTTTTTTTTATGTTTATTTATTTTTGAGAGACAGACCAT
Source organism: Mungos mungo (assembly GCA_004023785.1). Classification (NCBI taxonomy): domain Eukaryota; kingdom Metazoa; phylum Chordata; class Mammalia; order Carnivora; family Herpestidae; genus Mungos; species Mungos mungo. The sequence continues at coordinate 102,922 of PISW01005991.1, forward strand.
GAGCAGGGGAAGGAAGAGAGGGAGACACAGAATCCAAAGCAGACTCCAGGCTTTGAGCTGTCAGTACAGAGCCCAACATGGGGCTTGAACCCATGAACTGTGAGATCATAACCTGAGCTGAAGTTAAAAACTTAATAAACTGAGCCACCCAGGTGCCCCCTAAAGTGTACCACTCTTGATTTCAGGTCATGATCTCATGGTTTGTGAGGTCTGGCTCTGCACTATCAGATGCTTTGGATTCTCTCTCTCTCCCTCTTTCTTTGCCCCTCCCCCACTCATGCTCGCGCGCGCGCGCGCGCGCGCGCGCGCACGCGCACGCGCTCTCTCTCTCTCTCTCTCTCTCCCGCCCCCCTTTCTCTCAGAATAAATAAATAAACATTTAAAAAGTCTAACTGAAATATTAATAAAAGCAAATATATACATACTAGCTTAGTCCTCCTACATCTTTTGGGTATATGTGTATTTCCTAGAAGCAGACTAAGACTTGAGAAAGAGATGGGGACTCCGGACAAAAGCAACTGACTTGTTCTTCATGGATATACCACTGACCTAGTGGGAAGCTCTACGTCATGTCTGACCCAGGTGCCAGTTTTCTGTAGTGAGCACTATTTCTCACCTGCTCACTACAGTCAACTGACACCAGGGTCAGAGATAATGTAGAGCATTCGACTAGGTCAGTGGTCTGTAGGACCCTGACCAGGATAAGGAGAGTGCAAAATTTCAGGGGTGCCCCAGACCTCAGCACATAATGTAATCAATATTCCCATGGACTTTTTAAATTAGCATAAATGCAAATAAGTCTATGATGAATCAAATATCAAAATTTTAAATAAAGACATGATAAATATTATGAATTTTTCCCTTTCAACTCAGTCTTCAAGTCTTTACTTAAAATTTTGCCCTTTTGCTTATTATGGGTTAAAAAAATAGTACACTACTGTTCTATCTTGATTATGGTTTTTGTGGAGCCCCCTTAAATTTAGTACCCTCCTTTTCTTCACTCTTTTCTCAGCCTTCTCTTCCCTGTCTGATTTTGAGAATCATCTGGAGGGTTTGTTTATTTATCTATTTATTTATTTTAAATGTTTTAATTTATTTTTGAGAGAAAGAGAGACAGAGTGTGAGCAGGAGAGGAACAGAGGGAGAGGGAGACACAGAATCTGAAGCAGGCTCCAGGCTCTAAGCTGTCAGCACAGAGCCTGACATGGGGCTTGAACCCACAAACCATGAGATCAGGACCTGAACCAAAGTGGGACACTTAACCGACTGACCCAAAGGCGCTCCAAGAATCATCTGGAGGGTTTATAAAAAATGCAGTTACAGGACGCCTGGGTGGCTCAGTCAGTTAAGTGTCGGACTTCAGCTCAGGTCATGATCTCATGGTCCGTGGGTTCCAGCCCTGCGTTGGGCTCTGTGCTGTTAGTTTAGAGCCTGGAGCCTGATTCCGATCCTGTGTCTCCTTCTCTCTCTGTTCCTCCCTAGCTCACTCTCTGTCTCTCTCTCTCAAAAGTAAAATAAACACATAAAAAAATTAATAAAAAAATAAAAAAATGTGGTTATTTACATCTCACACCTAGATAGTCATATTTAATAAGACAGAAAGTGAAACCTACAGATAGTGAGGGCAACAGTGGTCTAGAATCACTGAGCTATATCTCCATGCTGGTGTCTGGGAATGAAGGATTGGTGGTCCTTGGCGGTCCAGGCTGTGGGAGGATGAAATAAACTGCATGCAAAGCATGTACAGGGATTCAGAAAGGTGACAGCATCAGAACAATTTGGCAACAGAGCACTGGCACAGGTCTCAGGTAGAAACTGCAGAGCTATGCAGGTTTCTAGGTTTAGACATGCTGAACATGGTATGCAGTCTATCACGTTAAGACTCAGACACAAACCAAGGTAAAGGCTTGGTCACTGGAACGGAGATAGGCAGTCCGAGTTCTGGAACTAGAAAACAAAGTCAAACAGAATTTGATGCCAAGTCACCTAAATGCTGACCTAAGGGTCCTCCAGTGTCCTCTGTGCAGGTATGGGCTTTAGCCTAGAGCCTGGAGTGGGAGAAGGCATTTGGCAAACTACAGACAAATGTCAAAATCCATTTTTGCTGAAATGTAAATATTAGCTAGGGAAGATGGTAGGCTGTTGATCAACAAAATTAAATACTTTATGTAATGGGGTTATGAGGTTGTGTTTGTGCTATTGGAAAAGACACGGTATCTTTTTACCCTACATGGTAAAGTAAGTTGTATGGTAAATGTGTCTTTTGGGCTCAAGCTGCCCTTCCTTTCTGTTTCTCTATCACATATACTTTTGTATTACCTAATGTCCTGGTATGGGGGAAAATGGATCTTAGATTTAAAAACAAAACACAGTGGGGGTGCTTGGGTAGCCCAGTCTGTTAAGCATTCGACTTCAGCTCGGGTCACAATCTCGTGGTTCGTGGGTTCAAGCCCCGCATTGGGTTCTCTGCTGTCAGCACAGAGCCTGCTTTGGATCCTCTGTCCTCTCTCTGCCCCTACTCCACTTGCACTCTCTCTCAAAAATAAACATTAAAAAAAAGCACAGTAGAACTCAACCTAAAAATACCTAAAAGTGGAAAGTATAAACACAAACACACAGCCCTGGCTTCTTTGTGGTCTGTGGCCTTTGTAACCTGGTCAGGTGAAGCCTGTTTAGGAAGAGTTAACACCATTTAGAAGTTTCCTCGAAGTGCCACTTGGAAGCATGACCCAAGAGGGAAATTTAAGAGTAAGAATTTTAATCACAATTTCCTACTCCTGAGCTTGAGATTATTCTTGATTCACTGCATGCTTTATGGTCCACTAAATTTATTTTTAAACATTTGTATAATTCAACAATGTACTGCAATAAAGTTATTATAAAATTCCATCTTGTAGCTGATCATATTTTATTCTTTATTCCGGCTGCTAGGGATCTCAAGTCTGAACGTATGTCCTTACATGAATAGTTGTATAAGGCCTTCCCAATATAATTTGTTTTTGCCTACTAAATCGATTAATTTAATGTACTTGACCTTTGGTTCCTCCTTTGTTGTTATTTCTTTATCATGTCATACACACAAATGCAGACAGAAAGTGCTGCTTCCCACATGTGTATATATAATTTTTAAAAATAAATTTTATTGAGGTACAGTTTACATAAAAAAGAACAAATTCACTTTAAGTGTAGAGTTTTGTGAGTTTTAACAAATACCACCACAATTAAGATACAGAAAACTTGCATCACTGTAAAACGTTCCATATGATTCTCCCCAGTCAGTTCTGTATCGCTTGAACAATTCTGTGTTCTGGTAAGTGCTGTTCAGCTTCCTATGTCAAGATTATATTTGTCTTGAAGAGTTTTGGGTAAATGAAATTATATGATACATACTCTTGGTGAATCGCTTCTTTAAATCAGCAGGTTTTGCATAAATATCCATTTGTTGCATAAATCAGTAGTTTGTTCTCTTTTTTTTAAGTCTATTTTATCTATTCTAATATATATAGAAGGACAGCATGAGAAGGGCAGAAAGAAAGGTGAGGGAGAATCCCAAGCAGGCTCTGCACTGTCAGCACAGATTCTGATGCAGGGCTCAAACTCAGGAACCATAAGATCCATGACTTGAGCTGACATCAAGAATCAATGCTTAACCAAATGAGCCACCCAGGTGCCCCTGTCTCTTTTATTGATGCATAAATTTCATTGTATGAATATATGGAGGTACCATATTTTGTTTACTTAGTTTTTTAAAAATAGTTTATTGTCAAATTGGTTTCCATACAACACCCAGTGCTCGTCAAATTGGTTTCCATACAACACCCAGTGCTCTTCCCCACAAGTGCCCTCCTCCATCACCTCCACCTCTTTTCCCCCAACCCCCTTCCCCTTCAACCCTCAGTTCATTTTCAGTCTCTCAAGTCATCAATAGTCTCTCAAGTTTTGTGTCCCTCTCTCTCCCTCTTTCCCTCTTCCCCTCCCCCTGGTACTCCATTAGGTTTCTCCTGTTCTCCTGTTAGACCTATGAGGGCAAACACCATATTTTGTTTATACGGTTACCTATTGGTAGACATTTTGATTACTTTTAGGTTTGGGTCATTATGGATAAAATTTTTTATTAATATCTATGCAAGTACAATGTTTGTGGAAATATTTTGTCATTTTTCTTAGATAAGAGTTACTAAATTCCCAAGGAATGAAATTGTTGGGACATAGATTTGGCATATGTTTATATTATTGAAGAAATTGCCAAAATATTTTCTGAAATGATTGTACCATTTTCATACAAATCTACGTATTTTGTTTTCATAAAAATCTTCATAGTGGCTGTGGTAAAAATTCAAAGCAGAAAGTAACCATGTATGTTAAGGGTGAACGCTGTTTTGTGCATTTGTGCACCCGCCAGCACAGAGTAGACAGAATGTACAAAGGACACAGAGAAGGTGTCTGTGCACAACATAAACTGGTGTATAAATGAGTGAAATAATTTTCTCAAATTATGGACTTAAAATGTAATTATTAGAATAGATGTAATGTGTACATGATGTGATACATATGACACAGTCCAACACGTGGCTCATCATAAAAGTATAGTGTATTTACTTGTCTGTAAACACAACGTGCTTGTAGAATATAAAACTGACATTATTAAACTTGACAAGACACCACATGGAACTTTCCAAATAGCTAAGTCATAAAGTGTGTCTTGCTGTATCCAATAGAGTTTTTAGTGGTTGGGACAAGTTATATCTCTATGGAGATCCTAGCGGTCTCTCATTTTCATTCTTTAGAGCTGAGCTAATGTAAAATATAACGTTGAATGTTTTACTGCCTCAGTAATTTTATTAACTAATTAACGAAAATGCAAGCGTTTGTTCCTCATAATTATGTTCATAGCAAGTTAGGGAATTTGTGGAATCGAAATTCTTACTGATGCCTTTGAAATTATGATTGTGATATAGAAAACTTTAAAAAAGTATTTTGATTTATTGTTAGGAATTGTTGGCTTAAAGAGTATCCTAAGACAGAAAGAAGAGTACAGGTTATTGAAGTTGTATGTAATAATAATTATTCAATGATCAGGTCACTTAATTATCAGGTGGTTAGTTGCAGCGGGATATTTGGTGTCACTGGTGAGATCATCCTCGCACTGATGTGAAGAAGAGACCACCTCTCTCTCCACGAGGCAGTGATTTCTGACAGGAAGGTGGATGGGGTGGAAACATGGGGGTGAAGTAATAGGAATGGAGCTTTGTTTGAAGGAATTAAGTAAGATCTACCAAAACTCAGGAATAGCATCTTTGAGAATCAAAGGCCACACTAATATTGGAAATGATTAAAAAATAAAAAAAAAATAAAAAGAGGCATTAATGTGGAACAAATTTTCAGTGTGTGAAATCGTCATAGTAAATTCTCCAAAGACAAGACGTTTTTGAAGTATTTTATTATACTTTTTTCTTAACCTTCCCAGTCTGTGGGGAAATCCTCTGCCAAGGACAGCAGGGAAGCATTGTGATGGACGGGTCAGGAGACGACATAACAGAGCCATTTCTCGCCTTCGGGGGAAAGGTTCATTGGTCTGTCTACCTGTTCTTCCATTCAGGCTTATTAAATGCTTACTTAGTACGTGCCAACTGTTTGATGGGCTCTGTGCCAGACACTATAGATAGAAATGTAAATATGAAAAGCACAGAGCTGCTCCCAGCCTGGCAGGAGTGACTTACATAAACTGCCAATTATATTCCAGTGTGTTAGCTGCTATAATTGAAGGGCGTACACATGTTTAAAGATGCACGGTGTTAGGAGAGGCTAATTCCATGTAAAAAAAGGTATAGAGTAATTTCAAAGACCAGGGAGACGGTCAAGAGGATGCAGGACCAGGAAAAAAAAGAACAAATAACAAACAAGCAATAAAAGAGTTGGACGAATAGCCCCCGGTCAACAAGCTGAGGAATAGAGAAGGCCTGAGGCATAGAAAATTCTCAGATGGAGAGCAGCAGGTTCCCGGTCTCTCTCTGAGGATGTTCCACAGTGAATGCTACTCCACGTAACACACGGTGCCCGACTCCCCCACCTTGAGCGTCGAGCCCAATTGCTAAGGCGTAACTTATTGCATATGCCAAGCCCAGGGTTCTTGACTCAGACTGATTGGTCTTCAGTCCCAGTCCACTTGCTGTCTTAGTGACTTTGGCAAATCCTTTAACTTTTCTGTGTTTCAATACCTTTCTTTGTAAAGTAGGGATAACACTGGTAGCTCTTTCACAGGGTCCTGTGTTCTTTCTAAGGATTACATGAAATAATATGAGTTAAAATTATTAGAACTCTGCCCACACACAGAGCGTACTGAGTAAATGTTAACAGGTGGTATACTTAAAGTAGAAGAAAAAGACTGCCGATTTTTGAAGTGTGGGCTCCTGAAGTTGTACCCACTAACTGGTTATTGGTTTCAAAAAGTGGCAGGGCCAGCTATAGGAGTGGAATGCTACCTATACTGCAGAGAAATGACAGAAAAAAAAAGACAGGGTCTGAATCTATTTAACGATGAAAATAATGCATAGTGTAGGTCCGTTACTGTTGAAAAAATTCTTTGAAATAAGCCAGGGAGGCTAGAGTGTCCATTCTTGTCTCCTTCTGACCAAAGCTTTATGGGCCCTGCACCTGTTCTAACGTGATTTTCTTTTTTTTTAATTTTTAGTTTTACATTTATTTATTTTTGAGAGACAGAGCATGAACAAGGGAGAGGCAGAGAGAGAAAGAGACACAGAATGTGATGCAGGCTCCAGGCTCTGAGCTAGCGGTCAGTACAGAGCCCAATGCAAGGCTCGAACCCACGAACCACAAGATCATGACCTGAGCCGAAGTTGGACGCTCAACTGACTGAGCCACCCAGGTTCCCCACTCGAATGGGATTTTCTAAAGCAACTGGTGTTTACTCAACTCTAGCAAATGAATATTTAACAAGAAGATGAAATTGCTAAGCATTGTCATTTTCAAATCACAGTTGAAACACCATATTTGATTCTGAAATCAATTTAAAGTTTCATGAAAAATGTTTAGATTGCAGAAAATATAGTAAGTATTGTTTCATAAATTTCTCATGCATATAAGTAATAATATAATGGCTGACACTGACATAAGAATACTTATATATAATGATAGTAAGAACTTGATGTATTCTCAGTTAATTCTCAAAACAATCCTAGAAGATAGATCTTCTTATTGATGAGATTGTTTCTGTTTGCAGTTAGTTGTTTTATGTATTTGGGTGCTCCCAAATTTGGCACATACATGTTTATAATTGTTAGCTCTTCCTGATGTAGAAACCTTGTAATCATTATGTAATGTCCTTCTTCATCTTTCATTACTGCTTTCAAATCCATTTTGCAGATGAGGAAACCAAGTGGTTAAAAAACTTTACAAGCACAGAGTTGATATATTCCAGAGCCAGGGTTTAGGCCTGGAAGTCTGGCTCTAGAAGCTATGAGGCTTATGATTATAATATAAAATTTACATCTTACTGTGGGTCTGGGTCAAAAGAGTTTCAAAGCTGCTATGATGAAGAAATGCACAACTCCCATCATGCAGCTGTTCTAGCTAGGTAAGGGCACTGCCTTTGCAGAACTTCCACGGGCTTGAAAATCATGTTAATGTTCATGCTACTTCCGAGTTTTAGCCATGTGATTTAATCAACTTAAGAATGAATGAAGAATGTAAGAGTACGCAAAAGAGAAAGATGTTAAAGTCTTCAAGGACATGCTTCCAGAGAGAGAAAATGATGAACTACTAGAATGTGCAGGCCATAAAAATTCAGTTAGTATAATCATTCATGAAATGTTATTTCAGAAAATAAACATTTATGGTGCACTTCCTATTCCTAGTGTTGTGAGGAGGCAAAGATAAATAAAACAGGGCCCCTGGTTCTCAAGTAGTTTACAGTCCAATGTGAGAGACAAGCAAATACAAATTCTGAGTTACAACATTACCTGATAAGTTCAATGACAGAATGTGAAGAAATGCAGTGAGCTCTTCAGTTGGACCTAAGAGTGGCCACCAACTTGGCCTTGAGGATTAACGAAGCTCTGGGGAGAACTAAGCCTTGCCATGATTCTTGAGAGTGGGAAAGAGGAAGGGGTATTTCAGGCTGAGACAACATGTGTAATAAAGTAAAGGAGTGAGAAGGTGGAGCATGTCTGTCACCTGACTACTGTGAGAATGTCTTTGGAGAGAAACATTTTGTATGTTTCTAAAACATCCTAATAACTGATGAAATGCCAAACCTTGCCAAGATGGTGGCATTCTCCTGGCTCCCTCGCGTATGTGTAACTGAATACTAATGCAGCTGGAAAAGAGAAAATTTCTACAATATTATGCCTGTCCTTAATAAATTCTGGTCGAATTGGCTTACCTAAGGGGTTAGTGCACATCAAAGATCAAAACACTTTCTGTTGATTGATTGTTTGCCTTTCAAGGGAGATGCTGCAGGCAGCAACTTTAAACTCTCCTTGTTTGTGTCAATTAGATGAAGGCAAGTGTTCACCAGCTCTCCAGGGCACAACAAGCCATGGGAAGATTTTCTCCTCAATCTAGATGTGTGCTTTTAACAAACATGCTTCAACGAGCAACATGAGCTTTTAGCAACAGAGTTCAGTATAATAGGTAGTGATCTAGTGTAATTTAAAAATTTTTTTCATGTTTATTTATCTGAGAGAGAAAGAGAGGGGTGGGGGGAGGCAGAGAATGAGCAGGGAAGGGGCAGAGAGAGAAGGAGACATAGAATCGGAAGGAGGTTCCAGGCTCTGAGTTGTCAGAGCCTGACATGAGGCTCGAACCCACGAGCTGTGAGATCATGACCTGGAGTGTAATCGAACACTTAACTGACTGAGCCACCCAGGAGCCTCCAGTGTCATTTTTAAAAGTCTATTTATTTATTTTGAGAAGGAAGGGGAATGCAGGTGGGGGAGGGGCAGAGAGCGTGGGGGAAGGAATCTCAAGGAAGGAATTCTTTCCCTCTCTCTCTCTTTCTCTCTCAGATAAATAAACATGAAAAAAAATTTTTTAATGACACTGGATCACTACTTATTATACTGAACTCTGTTGCTAAACTCCGTCGTGCAGAGTCCGATGTAGGGCTGAAACTCAGGAACCATGAAATCGTGACCTAAGCTGAAGTTGGACTCTTAACTGACTGGGCCACCCAGGTGCTCCGGAGGAGCTTTAAAAAGAATCAGCCCATGCTTGGAAGAACAAGGAGGCAAAGTGGTATGTGTCATGGAAATGAAAGACTTGAGTATCCCGTAAAAGGCGTGAGTGTCCCATAAATCAGCTGGATGACACTCAGCAATTTGCTTCAGTTCTCTAAGCCTCAGTTTCCTGGTCTATAAGTGTGTTGGAGTAATTGATGTGTCCTGGTTTTAAATGTCTGATTTTGAGAGTATTTTAGGCTATTCTTGAGAACCAAGAGAAGAGATGCTTAGGATTCAGGTAGCGGAGAGCCCGGCTCTAGCGTCTCTCTTACCCCATCATCTCAAAGGAATCAAAATGGGAAAAAGTCAGTTTCCCCTTGGAAGCTGGACAAAGCTGTCTTCTCAACCGAGTCCGGGGAAGTTGAACCCTGTGGTTGTGCCTCTGGAATTTCAGCACAGCTGTAAATCTGCGCTGGGCTTCTGCTGAAGGCAGAGAGTGGTGCTCTGCTTGGCTCTCCTGTGTCAGCTTACCTCTTGTGTGGAAAAGGCCCAAAGCTCTTCTGCATCATAGACTTAATGCCATTGGCTTATACCGTCTGTGGAGACAAAGAGCTGCATAAGGGAACAGCAGAAAAACCCACATGATATCAAAGAATCAAGCTCATGGGGACCTTTATACACACTGTACATATGCAGATAAGCCCCTGGAGAAAACAGGGTAAGGACTCCTGTTTGGAGATAATCATTTTATTTACCTCCTTGCCTTTTGTTCTTATGGAATGCATATTAATGCAAGAGAAAACCAGAGCTCTACTGGTCTAATGATACATATTTTATGGTTGTTATGTTGTAAGTTCATCTCTCTTATTGGTTACTCTCTTAACTGTGGTTAAAGAGATGCCAAATCCTACTCCTGTGCTGTTGCTATAGTGATTCCTGAGAGATAAAAGCCAGGCATGAAGTATTCAGATGAAATTCTTATCAAACTAATGTTTAAACTAACTGTGGATTTTATTTATTCAAATATTTGAAATCCAGTGATCAGGGAAACTGAAGCATTACTCTTCCAATTACCTTTGCCACTTCCTCTTTGATTACTGGTTCAGGCACGCAGGTGTCTTCAGCCAGAGCCGCTTACTTGCATTTTCTTATCCGTAGGTGAGAATCACCGAGCCACAGTGGAGGCAGTTGAGTGATTGGCTCAGCTGAAGAGGCAACAGTTTAACCTATTCTTTGATGGGAGCAATCAAATTAAAAAGAGGTTTTACACCTGGGTGGCTCAGTCGGTTAAGCGTCCGACTTCGACTCAGGTCATGATCTTGCGGTTCGTGGGTTCAGGCCCCGCATCGGGCTCTGTGCTGACAGGTAGCTCAGAGCCTGGAGCCTGCTTCAGATTCTGTACCTTCTTCTCTCTCTGACCCTCCCCTGCTCTCGCTGTCTCTCTCTGTCTCTCAAAAATAAATAAAAACATTAAAAAAAATTTAAAATAAAAAGAGGTTTTATTTTTATTATTTTATTTGGGTATAGTGGACACACAATATGACATTAGTTCCAGGTGTACAACATAGTGATTCAACAACTCTACACGTTGTGCTGTGCTCGCCGCGAGTCTTGTTACACCTGCTATCCTACCACGCTGTAACACTACCATGGGCCAGATTCCCTGTGCTGGGCTTTTCCCTCTGTGACTTATTCATTCTCAGACGGGAAGCCTATATCTCCCACTTCCCTTCGCCCATTTTGCCCATCTCCCCACACCTCTATTCTCTGGCAACCACCAGTTTATTCTTTACGTTTCTAGGTCTGAGTCTGCTTAAAAAGAGATTTTAAATGCTTCTTTCCCCACCCACTTGAACACTGGCCCCAGTATTTCTAAAGTCACGATAACTATCCTTTGGAAACTGGGTTTTATGTCTGGTTCCATTCTGTAGAAGGCCCTTATCTAGTTTTGCCGGGATACTCCTGCTTATATTTCTATCCATAATTTCGAGACACCGTAAGCTAACCCATTGGTGGTAGGCCAGAACTTTGACACTGTGTCGTATTCACACACAGAAGCAATGATATGAGAATGAAATAGTTGGGGATAGATGGATTGGAAGTTTTGCCATGACAGCAGTAGAAGGATAGATTACCACTTGGGTACAGCGGACCTGGAGAATTCTCCTCAGTCTTTGCTCAGCATTACATAGAGCTGCACCAGGAAACTTTTTTTTTTTTTTTTTTGAGTAGGAAACTTTTTCTGTACTAGGCCAGAGAATAAATCATTTTGGCTTTGCAGGCCACAGCACCTCTGTTGTAACTGCTCACGTCTGTCATTATAGCATAAACACAGTCATGGGCAATATATGAATGAATACACATTACTGTGTTCCAATCAAACTTTGTTTATGAACAATGAGAAAGAATGAAATATGGCAAATTGTAGCAAAGTGGATGGACCTTGAGGGTGTCATGCTAAGTGAAATAAGTCAGGCAGAGAAGGACAGATACCATATGTTTGCACTCATAGGTCTAACAGGAAAATAGGAGAAACCTAATGGAGGACCGGGGGAGGGGAAGAGGGAAAGAGAATTGGGGGGAGAGAGGGATGCAAAACTTGAGAGACTATTGAATCCTGAAAATGAACTGAGGGTTGAAGGGGAAGGGGGAGGGGGTAAAAGAGGTGGTGGTGATGGAGGAGGGCACTTGTGGGGAAGAGCACTGGGTGTTGTATGCAAACCAATTTGACAACAAACTATTTTTAAAAAAAACCTTTGTTAGGAACAATGAAATTTGAATCTCTTGTGATTTTTTTTTTCACGTATGCAAAAGCAAAGAGCATTTATTCAGGTTTAAGCTCAGTCTCTCAGACCTCACCAACGCAGTGGATCCATGTTGAGAGCCCTCTCTTGTGATTTTCATCTGTCACAGAATATTCTTTTGATTTTTTATCCAACATTTAAAAATATAAAAACTGTTCTTTGCTCCTGGGCCACTAAAATAACAGGCAGTGGGTCTATTTGGCCAGCAGGCTGATGTTTGCTGAACTCTGGCATTGTATGTTAAGGAGATGGAATCCTGGGTGAGAAACTGAATTCTGGGCTCTTCCTTTTTACCTGTTTGACCTTGGATAATTAATTTCTCCACGGTTTGGTTTGTTCACGCGTAGAGCAAAGTTGGTAATGGTACCTACTCACAGAGTTTTTTAAGGTTTAAATAAGGGGACAGATAAAGAGTGTTTTTCACATAAGAAATGCTCACTAATAGAAGCTATTATCATTTCACAGAGGGCCTCAGGGCACTACGGGAGATTCTCTGTCATCCTGGGACTGGACTGAAGTAGCCAGATTTGATATCATCAAGAATCCAGGCGACTCAGAAAGAGAATATGTCTTTCTTCAGCGGTCATTGAAGTATTAGAGGCCTGCTTCCTTCTACCTGCCCTGGCCACCTGCCCCTGGCCACCCCCTACTGGCCGTCTACAGCCCGCCTCTGATGAGTGTTTCCCTATGGAAATGGCCGCTTCTGCTCTGCCTGCTGACCTCTTCTGCCACCCCTAATTTAATCACATTCATTTCCCTTCCACTGCACTTTCTAAATGTTGACACGGTGATTTCAGGACTGGTCTCATCATTTCAGAACTTATGATGGCTGTTTTTTATACCTCATAAATCCAGAGAGGCAAATTTTTGCTGAACATTATGCAGCTGTTGGGCAGCAGAGAACTGCCTTCCCAGGATTGTATATGAAAATACAAAGTTATTTTTTTTATAACGATGCTTGTTGTTTTCTCTCCTAATTTAACTGTTCCCATTTATTTCTGGCTCCTGGTCCTTTAGGGCAGCTTAGAGCTGAGGAGTATTTGCTTTGAGGGGGAATGTAAAGGATCTAGAATAAGCATGTTTATTTGGAGGAATTTTGAAAATATCTAGAGGCTATCCTCCTGATGATCTGCTCTCTTTTTTGATAATTGGTTTCAAATCTTTCAAATCTCTTTCTCCCAAGAGAAGCCAAATCAAAATCTTAATTAATTTCGTTTTAAATATACAAGCTACAAGAAGGAATGCTGTGCCAAAATATTCACTGTCACTTAGGGAGAGCCAGGTGTCGTTTTGGAGCATTTCATAATGGAGGCTCCTGACAACGCTTTTTTATTGCTTCCTAAAAATGAAAACATTTTTAGGTGTGTGATTCTCTACTGAGTTGTGTTGTAACTAGCTCAGTTTCTAAATATAATTATTCATTCATAAAACCTTGGTTCTGGAGTCAGTTCTAATCCCGGTCCCAACACTTACTAGGCTTTGTGTCTTTGAATCTGTTATTAAAGGTCACTCTGCTCAATTTCCCTCTCTGTAAAAAACGGAAAGGGGGGGGATGGGGTAATAATCACCCACCCTGTAACAGAGTTGTAGAATTGTAAAGAATAAAAGTCACAATTCATATACAGTTTAGAAAGATGCCTAGCACAGAATAAGAATTCAGGGGCACCGGGGTGGCTCGATCGGTTAAGCACGATTCTTGATTTTGGCTCAGGTCATGATCTCAAGGCTCTCAGGACTGAGCCCTGCAAATAATTAAACTTAAAAAAAAAAAAAGAATTCAATAAATGTTGCAGCTCTTCTTACTCATTTATAATTCAGCAGGGAGTTCATTTGTCTGTCCTATGCTCAGACATTGGCCCCTTTCATTTACTAGGTGTGTTTTCTTGGACAAGTTGCTTAACATCTCTGAGCCTGAGGTTTCTCATCTGCAACACGAAGATAATAATAGTGCTTAGGAGAAATTAAGTTAATACATTTAAAGCATCTAAGTCAAGTCCTGACACAAAGTAACTGCTTAATCAGTGTTAGTTGTTATTATATTTGTAATTTGCCAAGGCCCTATGGTAAATTCTGGGTATTTTGAGACAAAAGACATTGTCACTCAGGGGCAGTGTAGCAGATTGCACAAACATTAAAGAAGAGAAGAGTAAGTCATTAACTGTAACACAGTGTGATAATGGTGATGCCAGAGGTGTCACCCACGGTGCTTAGTTTCAGATAAAAGCCCTTAAGAAGGTGGGGAAGCTCACAGCGGAGGGAGGTTGTGTGGTCCAGAGGAGAGCTGAAGGCGTCAAATAGACCCGGGTTTGTTTTTTCTCCTTGCTCCTCACTAGTGAGGTTCCTCAGCCTCTGAGAAGCTCCATTTCCTTCTTAAAATGGTGGTGGTGGTGATGGGAAGAAGGTGATCTTACCTAACGGTCTGCTTCTTGGGAAATACTGTTCACTCCACAATGGGCAAATGGGAGATATGTGGAAACTGCTGTAAGTTTTACCTCAAGTGGAAGAAGCAAAGACCATTGCCAAACTAGTACTCGGGTCAGAAAAGTAATTATTTCTTGATTTAAATAAGGCCTCATCTCCTGGCTTCTACAGACAAAGCTTTAACATTCCAGTGTTAACCTCTGAACTTGTAGAGCTTCAAACAACACAAATGACTACTGTACAGATAAAATAATTCAGCTCCCAGGAAAAATATGATTGACGTTTCCAGGAGAATTATTTAAAAATAATGCATTGGCGAGTGTCTGCGCCCGCTGGCTCTCCGCTCCGTCCTGCAGCTACCCACTGCCTTCTCGCCGCCCACCATGGCCCTGCTGCACTCTGGCCGCGTCCTGTCCGGGGTCGCCGCCTCCTTTCACCCGGGCCTGGCTGCTGCGGCTTCTGCCAGAGCCAGCTCCTGGTAGACCCATGTGGAGATGGGGCCCCCAGATCCCATCCTGGGTGTCACAGAAGCCTTTAAGAGAGACACCAACAGCAAAAAGATGAATCTGGGAGTTGGTGCCTACCGGGACGATAATGGAAAGCCTTATGTGCTTCCTAGTGTCCGGAAGGCAGAAGCCCAGATCGCTGCAAAAAATCTGGACAAAGAATACCTGCCCATCGCGGGACTCGCCGACTTTTGTAAGGCCTCTGTGGAACTGGCCCTGGGCGAGAACAACGAAGTGTTGAAGAGTGGCCGGTATGTCACCGTGCAGACCATTTCTGGAACCGGGGCCTTGAGGATTGGAGCCAGTTTTCTGCAAAGATTTTTTAAGTTCAGCCGAGATGTTTTTCTGCCCAAACCATCCTGGGGAAATCACACACCCATCTTCAGGGACGCTGGCATGCAGCTGCAAGGCTATTGCTACTATGACCCCAAGACGTGTGGCTTTGACTTCACAGGCGCTATAGAGGACATTTCGAAAATGCCACAGCAAAGCGTTCTTCTCCTGCATGCCTGTGCCCACAATCCCACGGGAGTGGACCCTCGCCCTGAGCAGTGGAAGGAAATAGCAACAGTGGTGAAGAAAAACAACCTCTTTGCGTTCTTTGACATGGCCTACCAGGGCTTTGCCAGTGGTGATGGCAACAAGGATGCCTGGGCTGTGCGCCACTTCATCGAACAGGGCATTAACGTTTGTCTCTGCCAGTCCTATGCCAAGAACATGGGCTTGTACGGTGAGCGTGTGGGAGCCTTCACCGTGGTCTGCAAAGACGCTGACGAAGCCAAAAGGGTGGAGTCACAGTTGAAGATCTTGATCCGTCCCATGTATTCCAACCCTCCAATCAACGGGGCCCGGATTGCCTCCACCATCCTGATGAGCCCTGACCTGCGCAAACAATGGTTACAGGAAGTAAAAGGCATGGCCGACCGCATCATTAGCATGAGGACTCAGCTGGTCTCCAACCTCAAGAAGGAGGGCTCCTCCCACAACTGGCAGCACATCACTGACCAGATTGGCATGTTTTGCTTCACAGGACTAAAGCCTGAACAGGTGGAGAGGCTGACCAAGGAATTCTCCATCTACATGACGAAAGATGGCCGCATCTCTGTGGCAGGAGTTACCTCAGGCAATGTGGGCTACCTTGCCCACGCCATTCACCAGGTCACCAAGTAATTTCCCTGGTGAAAAGGAACAGAGATGACCTGCCTGTCTACAGCCTTTGCTGTTGTGAGATTTCACACAGAGG
>PISW01005992.1:0-118925 GCA_004023785.1 Mungos mungo
GGGGGAGGGGGAGGGGGTGATGGTCATGGTGGGGGGCACTTGTGGGGAGAAGCAGTTGGTGTTATATGGAAACTAACTTGACAATAAACTATTATAAAAAAAGAAATAAAATTATCCTTTACAGGACCTTACATCTTAGAGATTTCACATACTTTTTCCTTTCTCCAGCTGCTCTCCAAGCTTCCGGTGGGTAGAGAGCAGCACACTTTTACCATAGCACAGGGACTAGATCTCATCTGGTGGAACAAGGGCTGACCTCAACCCACGTTTGTAAACCGTGGCATTTCTGGAATAGCCCACAGACGAAGGCAAAGGAGATTCACTCATTCTTGCAAGAATATTCTGGACACACTCAGGGTCTGCTTCTCGAATTCCAGGTTCTTCTCTGAAGTGTAGGTTTGACTCATATAATTGGTGTCCTCACCTCCCGCCAGAGAGCAGGTTACCTTTGTGAAGCCATAGTGTGTGGGGATCTTTATTTATAGGTTTATAATCTTATTATCTTCCTTATTTGCCTGCTCCAGCATGTGGTCTCCTAGATAGAAATTCCCTTTGGTTATTTAACAGCCCTCCAACAGTAGAGGCATGTGATAACCCCTAAATTTCAATCACATACATCTATGTCTTACCTGACTATGATTGCTGGTTAATTTCCATTAACAACTCTCTTTAATTTCACTTGTTAATGTAACATATACAGAAAGAAAGTTGAGACAATAATTCATTTTAACATAGCTATAAGCCAAAACATTAATATATTTCCAGAGTAGTAGTTGAGAAAATGACTAAGAATTTCCAATGATGGTTTGCAACAGAGTCTGCTATACTACTAGGAAGCAGCAGAAATGCTTTAATCTTATGTTGTCCAGCCTTTTTATGTAGCGCATGTTGAACAAGCATGTGGATTGAATAGCTCACTAGGGTCATGCACATTTTTCCACTTTGATGCTATAAAACTACAAAGCATCTTTGAGGCTGGCCTCATTTTATAAAATAACAATTAGGTGCAAAGAGAATAGGTGATCTACAGCAGGTGTGTTCAGACCAGGGGTCCAGTCCGGCTGGATTCCAGGACACAGCGAGAGGCTAGTTTTTCAACAGCTTCACTATTGATCTTAACCAAGAGTCGGCAATATTCTTCTAGGCATCATTTTGACCACTCTTTGTGATTTTGTTCTGTTTGACTTCAAAGCATAACCCTAATATGTATGTGTGATAAGGTTCTGGGCTGGTACAAGCTGGTGGCTAAATCTTTAGGACCTCAGAAAAATCCAACATCGTTTATGGAAGTAGAACTAGCCTACACTTTTCAATCCTATCAATTATAATACTTCCTTTCTTTATGGGTTTTCTTTACCCAACTCTTAAAATTTTAGATTCCTCATGGAAGAAAACAAATAGACAGGAAAGTCCCCAATCGTGTGGTATATGCAAGTTTGAAGTTGAGAATGACATGGCATTGTCATTACTGACCTCATTAAGAGGTTTCTGTCTTTCCTTTTCCTTGGTGAGATGGGGCTGGGGGTCGGGGGGATGGGGGGGAGGATGGAAAGGCGTGTGGCTCTTCCTACTTCCAATGGAATTGGTACAGCATATTCCATTAGCTGTTAAAGTTTTTTCAAAGTAACAAAACATTCTAATACATCAGTTAAAGGGCTCTGCTGGATTTAAGGGTTGTTTACAAAAGCTATCATTGAAAAGTTGGTAGTAAAAGTTTCCACAAAAATGTAACCTTGTAAATTTTCAGAATCATGGCATCAAGTTGGAGTTTGTTGCTGTGCAAAACTGAAAGACCAATTACTTCCTAATTTAACTCTCTTCACATGGGACATGGTACCTGCCTGATATGAAGGAAATTTGATTGAGAACTATCTGGGTCAACAGCACCAAAGCTTTCTTTCCCAGAACCATTAACCAGGATCCAAAGTTCTCGTTACAGTGCCTGCCACTTTCATCCTGAAGGCAAAAGTAGAAAGAGACACTAGAATGCTACAGTCTTATTCTATTTTTTTACAGGAAGGCGATGATAATTATTTCCAATCTGAAAAGACTGCAGTGGGAAACAGGTTTACGTTTTTCTTGGGTCCCTAAAACTCTGAAAAAGCCTTCATTCTTTTTCATGTTTTAACTGTGTGTGTATGACATATTACTTGCCAGGAACTCCTATGAGTGAATAATATTAAATTTGTTGATTATAAACAGCATTACTGAGAGCAAAACTCTTCAATACCAGAATTCTCTAGAGAAGTCTGAGTCTGTTGAACTTGAACAGGATGAAAAGCTGACTACAGAGTATGACCAGTCTAGGGGGATTGGTGGAATTATTTTAGACGTAGTTCTTGCCAGGACAATTAATTAAAAAATTACCCAAGGACTTTTATTTCGAAGATTGAATTTGAAGGCAATTAGCCAGAAACTAATTTTTCCCTTCTAAAGGTAATATTTACTAATTCTATCTCTCTGTGTGTCTCAGTGGTACTGTACATTTGCTACCTTATTCATTTCCCCACTTTGTACATTAGATATTATTTTCCCTTCTTTATAGTTGAAGAAAGTAAAATATAAGGAGTATAACTAATGACCTACCGTGAGCTCTGCCTTTGGTTATATCTTTTTTTTCTATCATTAATTCCAAAGAGTAAAAGTGTCCTAAAACAAGGGGGGAAAAGCATACTCACAGAGATTTAAAAAAAAAATCAGCTATTCTTATTTAGTTCCGTGGAAAGTGGTTTGTCTAGTAGATACTAAGTAACCTATGTTCATTACCAAGACCATGGCTAGATAAAGATTCTCTACTTTTCAGGTCTCAAGAATAAAACTAGTTCATTTCAGCCTGAAAAAAAATGAATGAACCAATTTATTCAAATCTACCCCTTTCATTCTGATTCTGACTCACCAATTCTCTTCTCATTATCAGATAACCCCACTTGCCTGAATAACCCACACCAACCATCTGTCGATAATATCACCATAGTAATTAACCTAAAAGAAATGCATCCTTTTATGGATGCATTTGGATGGAGATTTGGGTAAATTTCCTCTGAGCCTTGCTTTTCTTATTTTTAAAAGAAGGCTAGTCTTATCCACCTTGCAGTTTCCCCAAGGAAGATTCCGAGTAATTTAGAAAGAACCTAGAAGAGTTCCTGGCACATAGAAGGAAAGTAATAAAGAGAGGTGGCCATTATTACACCATCTCTGGGATTATTTTTGCAATCTTCATTATGTACGTCTTATCAATACATCTTGTGTTCCCTCTGGAGCCATTAACGCAGTAGAAATGTAATGGAAATTTAATAACAGAAGCCCAATGCATATTTGTTAATGGATTAATTAATTGTCAAAAACAGGCTGAAGGACAAAATTCACCAGAAGCTTCTGGCAGACGCTCACTCATTGCTCCATCTAATAAATTCTTCTGCTCTGGGCTGGCCTTCACGCTTCCTTGAACGTGGCACTTTACTTGGTTGATTATGGACTTCTCTGCCAGACAACAGTCATCCCAGAATCTTCTGCACCAGAGAATGCTTTAACCATCAGACTCCACAACATAAAACAAAGTCTGAATTCAGATGATTACTTGGAGATACTCAGCATTCTGATTCTCATGCTAAGTGAGGGGAGAGTAAATCAGAACTATACCCAAACACACACACACAATTTGGAGACTACTGCCTCAGGATTCGTGTCCCAAGAGTGGAGGAAGGGCTTCTGCACAGAGAGAGTGCATAATGGTGTTTCCCGAAAGAGTCTTGCACTTGGGTGGTGGTTTTTTTTGTTTGTTTTTCTGGAGTTTGTTTGTTTTTTGTTTGTTTCTTGTGAAGCATCTGGAAGTGGGTATTCTAGAAATGAGTATTCTGGAAGGGAATATTCTGGAAGGGAATATTCTAATTTACACAGTCATTGAATTTCCCTTCATTTCATGTAGTTTTCATTTAACTGTGACTGACTGCAGAAGGAGAATTTCCAAATGTTTTGTGAGGGATGGGCTAAGATGTCTTCTTATGCCATTTAATAAAATAAAATTATATTTTCTAGTGGTAGCTCTGTGCCTACTTTCCCCTTTGACCTTCAAACAGTTATCTTGATTGAAATCAATATTGCATCATTCAAGTTCAGCATTTTGTCATAGGGAGATCTTAGTGTTATCTCAAAACTCTTAGAAAATCCTTGCTTTATAGAAATTCATTCCTGGGGTTTTGGTTTTGACTGTTTATCTCATCTAGTCTTAGAAAATGAAATTTATTTTTTCATTGTGAATGGACATAGATGTTAAGAATCATATGCATTCAGAAAGACATCACTTGTCAGTGGTATATTGCAGAATGTTTGATATTTTAATATGATGTCTTAACAACATAGATGAGGTACAAAAGCCAGTGAACACCTTCATTATATTCTTAAAGTCTTAAAAAACTTCAGGAAGAATCCCGCTTAAGGCCTCTTTCTCCTGCATTGGGTACCCTCAGAAGGATTGCCCTTGATGAGGGAATGAAGAAATCCTAGACAGGAACTAAGGGTAGAGAGATTTATCTTCAACACAAGGGAAATTTGATTAGTATGACTGAAAGGAGAAGATAAGAGACAAAAAGAAGGACAGAAATTTAACCAGCCCATGGATTGGAGAAAGGTCCTATCTGATGTGCCAGGCAGGCCTGGTTTCCAGAGCTTGCCTCACCCTGAGCACTGGAGATGGAACAGGATAGGGAAGTATGCAGTTGCTGCTTATGCAGTTTGCTTGGGCTAGGTTCTCAGAGGCCAAGGTAAAATGAAGCTGGTGAATTTGTATTAACACAATTTGCATTTCCAGCTCACAAATCTTAGGCCAGAGAAAGCTGTGGGTAGTTGGGGCAGAAATCAAGACTGCTAGGTCAACAATGCTAGAACCAGGCTCTCGGTAGTCAACCAGTGCTCTGTGCAGGATGTAGAGACTGAGCCCCATTCCACCAAACCTTACATAGTCGTGAATTTGAGAGGGAGAGCTTCTCCATGGAATGAGGAGAGAAGCATTTGGAGCATTTCCAAACCCCTCAAGTGAAGACTACCATGACGCACAAGCAACTCTGGGGTGGGGAAGGTGGGGGAACAACAGGAGTAGACAGAGGAGAACATTCCACTGGTGTCTTAACAATACGTAGCTCTCAAGCCAGACTCAGTCACTTTTCTCCTCCTTTGGGTGTGTCTGCCTTTATGCAGATTGATCTCGTTTATGAAAGCCTAGAAGCAATTCTATGACAGGGAGTGTTTCCATTGCTAAAAGGCCATGTTGAAAGACCATTACACCAATGGAAGGATATGAATTTAGAATCTGTGTTGACAGAAAAAAAAAAAGCCGTGTTAATGCACGAGGGAGGTAGTGGGGACAGAGAGATTCTGAAGGGAAGAACCCATTGGCCTCTCCAGGCAGAGCCACACAACGAACACACTTCATAAAGGTTCCATGGGACAAAAAAGTTGGCTCACCCCAGCTAAGAAGGAGGGAGTATCTCAACAAACTTTCAAGATGGAGAGAAATCAGAGTGTCAGTTTAGTCATTTACAATAGTATTAGGGCTAGTGGTGGTGTTAGTTTTCTCAGAACATCTTCAAGTGCTGGATACATTCATTCAGGAGACCTAAATATAAATTTCAAGGTTATTTGGTGAGCAGAAAGGGGTTGGGAAGAAATGACTGTCTGGAGGGATAGGTCCATTAGTCCAGGAAAACTTAAGCAGCATTTATTTGTCCAGTAATCAGTAAAAATTTCCTGGAGTCAAATCTCCATTTCTCTTGGAGTGACTGAGTAAATCTGAGAAGATCATAAATTCTCTTTTTCTAAAATGTATTCAATTCACTAGATGACAAATATGGTAAACTATTGAGAACTATGACAGATATTGTGGCTCAGTCATTAAGTGTCCAACCCTTGATTTGGCTCTGGTCATGATTTCACCATTCATGAGTTTGAGCTTCATGTCAGGCTCTGCTGATAGCTTGGAGCCTGTTTGGTATTCTCTCTCTCTCCCTCTCTCTCTCTCTCCTCCTCCCCTGTTCTTGCTCTGTCTCTGTCTGTCTCTTTCTTTCTCTCTCAAAATAAATAAACTTAAAAAAAAAAAAAAGAATTGAGGCAGATATACTCTAAGGTGACACTCAGGGATTCATGCCCTTGGATAATTCCCTTCCCTTGAGTGTCACAGAAACAGGACTTGGTTTTGACCAACAGAATAGGACAGATATGATGAATGTGTCTTCTTTTATTAGATTATGTTATATGGCAAAAGAAATAGATTTAAGTCCCTTTTTAAAGTCACATCTTAGGGCAGAAGTGATGGGATTCTGTAGATAATTAAGATCACAGATTACCTGATTTTTTTAGTTAAGCCAAAGGGAGCTTATCTTAAGTGATTCTGACTTAATCTGGTGAAGGCCCTTAATAAAGGAACTTGAAATTTTATGAGGAAATATAAACCTTATTTCCTTGGGTGCCTGGATGACTCAGTTGGCTAAGCGTCCAACTTCAGCTCAGGTCATGATCTCATGAGCTATGGGTTCAAGCCCCGCATTGGGTTCTGTGCTGACAGCTCAGAGCCAGGAACCTGCTTCAGATTCTGCATCTCCTTCTCTCTCTGCACCTCCTCCACTCACACTCTGTCTCTGTCTCTCTCTCAAAAGTAAATAAACAATAAAAAAAATTAAAAGAAAAAAAGAATCCTTTCAGTTGTGCAAGAAGCAAACTGCCATGTCATGACTTCCTGTGGGAAGGGGCATGTGGCAAAGAAACTGGGGGCAGTCTTCCTCCAACACCGTTAGGAAGCCAGAGTCCTCACGCATCCAGTCCATGGAGAAGCTTTTTTCCAACCTGAATGAGACTGACAAGGATTCTTCCCTGGTCAGGCCTCCAGAGGAGAGTGCAGGCAAGCAGGTATCCTTATCATAGTCTGGGGAGACCCCGAACAGAAGATCCAGGAGAGCCATGGTAACATTGTGGTAATCAGTTACACATCTTTAGAAAACAAATACAAGAGTACCATACATTTTAAAAACTATCTTGTGCTCCTGATTGGATTAAAAGATTCTCTAGTTTCATCAGCAGAAGTGAAAATCACCTCTGGGAAGTTTCTTCTACTGCTGGCTGAGCTCCTTCAAGTGTAGATTTCTATTTGTTTCAGTTCCAGAGGTGCCGGGAGCCGCATCGGCCTTGCTGGATGACCACGTCACAGTAAGGAAATGACAGACGTTGCATGGCTCCTGTCATGAGAGGCATAACTGGTATCCCCTTCTGCTACTACTGCCCATGTGAAATTAAGCCTGTTGCTCTTGATTAGGCCCTACAGTGTTCCAAATCAGACCGGTATTCCCCACACAGTTACCCCATGAGAAAAGGCATATTCCTGCCCCTGCATAAGGGATTTTAGATCAAAGTGCTGCAGATGTTTGTTAAAAGGCTCTTCTAATGAGCTTGCAGACCAAAACATAAGGGGGGCTAAGAACACAAGAGTTATAATTAACTCTGGCCCGGAAAAATAGAGCCTAACTTACAGATAAGAAACAAACAAGGACCAGAGATCAGTTGCTGCATATATTTTTGCTATTGAAGTCCAAATACCCTTCCCTGTACTGACTTCAGCGATTTAGGATGGATAAGAAACTAGAAACCCAGGTGCAAGGTCAACACACAGGGCCCCCATTATACTTACATCAAGGAAAGGGCTTTCTCTAGCAACTTGTTAACAAGCATTCTTTCTCTTGTGGTTTATGAGCTAGATAAAATAACTCCCAGCCCATCTTTATACAATTTAACCTATGTTTTAGTTTTAGCATTACTAACTTAAATAATATGTATATTACCCTGGTTTTTTACTAAAAACATCTTGTTATTCTCTTAATTGTAAAATTTACCTTACTGTAAGTACATTACATGATTTAGTTATAACATGTTAATTAAAAACAAAGTCATAATTATTGGCCAAAGCCCAACTTGTACAAAATAAGATAGGTTTGTTGCTTTCTTAACCTTGGGGACTGATGCCAAAAATAAATTGGGATGGTTCTACAAAAATACTTCTGTAAAACTTGCCTCTGTACACCTTTGATGATTGAAACACCTTATCACTAAGAGTTAGAAACTGTAAACAATTTCTATTTTCTGATGTCATGTTATTGCTTAACCAATAAAGAAAGATACCAAAGAAGACTGAACAGAGATGTCTGCCTGGTGACCAAGAAAGAAACATACAGCTCTCTCATCTCCCTCTCTCGCCAACACCGTCCATCCTTCCTGGGACCCTGGACCTGCTGGAGCTGGACTCTGGCACAGAGGTGAGTCTTTCTACACCCATGAGTCCCCAAAATCTAAGTGCACTTTTGAATGCTCCATCTATGCCAAATTTAGGATACATTTCACTGACAATCTATGGACTACATTTTCAGAGTAAAAACAATGTAACAGTACAACAAGCGATTCATTAATCATGACATTACTGCCAAGACCGCTATGCAATTCATCAAAAGCTTATCTCCATAAGCCATCCTTTCTTAGGGTCACTATTGGTTGTTTTTTTTTTTTTTCCTTCCTCTTGGCTTTCTACTCATTTGCAGTACTATCACCTATTTTGCATTTAGATGAGGCACGGATTAATTCTGAAATACTGGGATGAACAAAATACAGTAATGCCAATCTCAAAGTAGCAGAGCACGTCCCTGTGGGGGTGATATATGGGTCACCACACACACTTGAACCCAGAAATCACCAGTCCACAAAGAACGATCTTCCTTGTAAATTTCTGCCTGAAATCTTGAAACCCAGAGGCTACACAGCCAATGTATGCACATTCCTCATAATTGAATTGGCCAGAAAGAATCATTATCCTCTGCTTCATCTTCAAGCATTAACTGGCCTTAGAGGCATCCTTAGGGGGTTCTCGAGATGTAGGTAAATTATATTTCCCATGTAAACAATCCTGAGGAACACAAAGCAATTAGTCTTGACTCGATAGAGACAAACACAGAGTTCAACAGCAATGGGGTGTGGTTTGACTGACTATATTAACCAAATTGGAATAGCCCACAAATAACATCCTTCAACAGGGCTCCTCTACATAAAAAGTTGAGAAATTTTTTTAGTAACTCAACATAGTGGTTCAGTTGTAAGCTGCATTACCAATCGGGTCTATGTCGGAGGACCCAGCTTAAGTGAGAGCTTGCCGAATTCCAGAATTAAACCGACATTGCCCTCCAGTATTAGCATTGGGCTTGGATGAGCCCGGCTGGCCTGTTCCCAAGACAAAGAAGGACAGAGATGGGTTGAGCATGCGCAGTTACTCTCCCAACCTGACCCATCAGAGCGTTACTCCTTTACCTAGAGGCAGAATGCGGAAGAGGTGGTTGTAGGGTCACAGTGTGTTCTCTTGACAGGAAGAAAATGGGTCCCCCAGAGAGCCTCATTTGTTTAGATCGCATTTAATAACCTTTCTCTTAAGAAACCAAGACTTAACATTATTACTAAATGGGGAGACTCTGTTATCGGCTTAGAGAGTTGAGTAAAAGATACTGTCATATATTTTATGTCATAAATCAAAGTTAAGCAAGATAATAAGAGATGATATGAGAGATTTGTTACAAATAAATTATGCATGATGTGTAGTCAAGGGAACGGCATTGGCACTTCTTAGCTAAACATCTGAAGTTAATCATCTAGTACGAAGGAAAGAGTGGCAGGTATGTCTTTGGAAAATACAGAAAATTGTGAGCAGATTTCCAGATGGTGTCTGGGAGGAAGACCAGCCTCATGCTGGGCAAACGTTGCATGATCGTGTTGAGACCTCCATCTCTGGTGCACTGCCAAGGAGGTGCCAGGCTCCTCCCCGAGGCCTGGCCCCAGAACCTTCCACATCACACAACACTGGGGACCCATACTTCCGTGGAATAGCACCATCTGCCAAATTCCTGGGAGTCCTTTTCCCCAGGACATGTTCTAGAATATCTGTATAGAAGGGGCTTAGGACAGTACTCTGCATGGAAGAAGGGGCAGGGACGCTCATCTGAAAACATCCTCTGCTTTTTACATTTTTTATATTGCAGGTTTATTTGTTCAGGACTGTGGCTGGGAATGAGTGAGAAATTATCGAGAGATTCAGATCCCTCAAGCCACTGTATTTTAAAGTTTATTTATTTATTTTGAGAGAAAGAGAGAGAGATAAAGAGAGTGAGAGAGAATCCCAAGTAGGTCCCACACTGTCAGTGCAGAGCCTGATGCAAAGCTCCAACTCACGGACCTTGAGATCGGGACCTGAGCCGAAATCCAGAGTCTGATGCTCAACAGACTGAGACCCCCAGGTGTCACCCTCCAGCCATGGTTAGTACCTCCTCTCTTCCTCCCCCCACAGTACAGGTTAATTCAGAGATGGCTACCCATTCAAGAAGTTTCTAAACCACATAGCAAAGCCTCTCTTCCCTTCTCTTAAAATAATAACAATAGTAATGAATCAGAATTTGTATTAACTCACACCCTGCAAGATTGGTTGTGGAACCCTATCTATGGGCCCCTTGAAACTGCCATGTTGCTGACTCAGCCTGTGACAGACTCTGTCACAACCAGAAGGGACAATGGTGTGCTCTAAGGACGGCAGAGGCCAGTTGTGAATTAGAAGGCACATAAGTGGCATCTGCTGCAGGCCGGGGAACAGTGGAAATCAAAGTAGCATTTAGAGATGTTCTGTTTCCTGGTCCACAGACTTCAGAGGAAGACTCGTTTGGGGAGTCTAAGAACCAGCCCTGGAGATGGCCCAGTACCACCCCTCTGCAAGTTCATATGTAAACTAGGAATTAGGCCACACACACCTCGAGATGATGGGCTCTGAGCTCCCGTATTCACTCGGAGGGAGAAAGGGTCACAAACACGAACACATAAATTAAATGGTGACAGTTTCCATTAGAGACAGTAAAGCACGTAGAGGCCGGGGGAAGTTTACAAATCATTAGACTTGTTTACTCTGCAAGCTTCTGCAATCGATTCCAAGTAATTAATCTGAAAGAGAATATTAGTTAGAATATATTATAGTGTGAGGAAAGCTGAGAAGCTTAAAAGTACCTCCTAAAGGAAAAGAAAATACATTTGAGATAAACAAATACATACATTCTGTGGATTTCGGACACTTAATAAACACAACCAGCTGTGCAATTTGTGGGGCTCATGCAAAAATGAAAATGTGGGCCACTTCAAAAAGCAGGAAAAAAAGTCAAGTTAAAAGAACTAAGAAATAGGGGCACCTGGGTGGCTCAGTCAGTTAAGCATTCGACTCTTGATTTCGGCTCAGGTCATGATCTCACGGTTCGTAGGTTTGAGCCCCGCGTTGGGCTCTCTGCTGACAGCTAGCTCAGAGCCTGTAGCCTGCTTCAGATTCTGTACCTCCCTCTCTCTGTGACACTCCCCTGCTCACACTGTCTCTCGCTGTCTCTCAAAAATTAAAAAAAAGAAAGTACTAAGAAATAAACCCTTTTTATTTAGAAATATTATTAATGGAATACAATAGGGGTAATTGTATACATGAGGAATGACCCAAACTCAAACTGCAAAAACGATCCCAGGGCAATCACTTTATATAATAAATAATAATGATAATACTTTATGAATGTGCTATCTTAATTGTGCATAAGATTTCTATGACTCGTTTCTCTGAAAATTCATATCCCAACTCACTGAAATGTGAACCTGAGGCAACTTCATCTTCTACTGATGAGATCAAAAGCAACATCACTTGCTCTTGGCAAAAGTAAGATCACAAGTAATTTTTGATAAATGTTAATTTTGAGTAGAATCTTTATACTTTCTAATGAAGAGTAGGATGTATACTGTGATAACATGGGGACACGTTTCTGCTAAATTACATTGAAGTATAAATTTTACTGAATGTAAAGGTAACGATTCTTATAGAATAATGTTTCTAAAAATAACTCCTCATATAAATGAGCTTCATGCACGAATTTAATTGTTTTGATATATATTTTTTTAAATAGGCATATAGTATATCAGGTTTAGGTTCACAGTAATATTCAGCAGAATGTTCCCGCATACCCCCAGGCCCCACACATGCAGTTTCCCCTGCCAACATCACGCACCTGAGTGTTGCATTTATTACCACAGTGAGCCTGCACTGACACATCATAATCATTCAAAGTCCATACTTAACAATAGGGCTCACGATTGTGTTTTCTATGTGTTTGAACATGTGTATAATGAATGTATCCGCCATTACAGTATTGTACAGAATTGTTTTGCTGTACCAAACATTTCCTATGCTCCAACTGATTACCTGTTTCTCCCCCAAGCCCCTGGAGGCCACTGACCTTTGACTGTATCTATAGCTTTTCCTTTTCCAGAATGTCATGTAGTTTGAAATCATACAATGAGTAGCCTTTTCACATTGTCATATGTATTTAAGGCCCCTCCATGTTATTCAATGGTTGGTAGCTCATTTCTTTTAGTGTCTACATCCCACTGTCTGGATGAACCATAGCTCACTTATCAGTTCTCCGACGGACGGACATCTCGGCTGCTTCTAAGTCTCGGCAGTTATGAACAAACATCCATGAACAAGTTCTTGTGTTGACCGACTTTGTTTTAAAGGTAAATGTTCATGATCCCATTTTAATGTCTCCTCTTGCATTTCCTATAACCTGTGGATATAACACAAGAACTCGAACGTGGCTTCATGATTTGTACAAAATCCAAAATAGCTGTTTTTGCAGTCGATCACTGTACCTGATAACTTGGCAATTAATTTTAAAATGATCTTTCTCATGAATAGACTCATCCAAAGCTTCATAGGAAGATAATGTTTTTTTACCATAAATGTGATGATATTCAACTTTAATTTCTATGTGTAAGCGTGTGGGTATTCTCTTTGCAGTTTTGCAAAAATTTCCAAAACAACACACACGAATTCCTCGAAGATTGGTAAGAACTCCCTGATATGCTTTATCACCATGTCTGTATGAAGGCTTCTATTTTGTAATAATTTACTGACAGCCTCCCCGGCTGAAGTTCCAGCAGTGTCCGCCTCTGGCTGCAGAATTAATCCTTTTGTGTGGTTGCCACAGCCAGCACCTCCCCCACAAGTCCCAGCCCTGCCCTCTCGCGGGGCCCCCTGCTCCCCCGCAGCCTCCCCTCAGCCACCAAATCTCCGACTTCTGTGAGCTCCCACTTCCTAGGCACCCGCAGTGTCTTGTCTGCTATTGCGCTTTTTTAAAAATATTTATTTATTTTTGGGAGAACACAGGTGGGGAGAGGCAGAGAGAGGGAGACAGAGGTTCCAAAGCAGGCTCTGTGCGGAGAGGTTGACAGCAGGGAGCCCAATGTGGGGCTCAAACCCAGGGGATCTCGAGATCATGACCTGCACCGAATTTGGACGCTAACCCCACGGAGCCACCCAGGTTCTTTGTTCAGCTAATTGTCACTCTCTTCTCTTCTCTCCTCTCCTCTTCTCTTCCAGGCAGTGTGGATTTTGGGGAACTATCTCGGCATGCCTCTGTTCAAGGGCCCCCAAAGTGGAAGCAGAGGGGGAAATTAAGGGTCTCACCACTTTGCTGCTTTTGTCTTCATAGGAAGCTTAGTTCGTTAGCTCATTTCCCTGCATTGCCCTCTGAAGTGCTAGTGACTGTGTACCGCTGTTCTACAGCGTCTCTTCCCCAGGGTGAGCAGCGGTCCTGCCTGGGGAAGACTGTCAGGTGTGTGAAACCCCGTCTCCCCTCCCCCCTCCCCAGTGGATGTACCTGATGCTCCAGGCACACAAATTGGATACTCAAAGGTATTTAAACTTTGAAAGAGGAGGTGGGGAACCTGGGTGGCTCAGTGGGCTGAGTGTTCAACTTTGACTCAGGTCATGATCTCACGGTTGGTGGGGTTGAGACCCACATCAGGCTCTGTGCTGACAGCTCAGAGACTAGAGCCTGCTTTAGATTCTGTGTCTCCGTCTCTCTCTGCCCCTCCCCTGCTCATTCTCATGCTCTGTCTCTCTCAAAAATAAACATTAAGGTATAATAAACTTAGAAAGAGGAGAGCAAAGGACAAGAGAGATGTGCGCATATACGTGTGTGTGTCTTTGTGTGTGCGTCTGTGTGCATGTAAATTAACCAGATTGGCTCACAAATATAATAAAAATTGTTTTCCAGGTCCCCATTCTTCTTATTTCTTTTTCCTTTACCAATGAGGTGGGGGGTGAAGTTAAAACCCCAGATCACCGGTTTCATGACGGAACAAAGAAGAAGCAAAAACTAGAATACAAAAAAAGTCTCTGTGTTGCAGGTCCACCGTTTCCAAGGAGATCTCTTTCCTAAGAGATAAAAGAAATCTTGAATCTTTTTATATTTACATAATTTCAGGTGCTTAACAAGACTAAGGTAAATTATGGGGATTATTTTAGGGACTTTAGCCATTGGCAGATGCTACTTCTCTTTACTGAGACAAAGAGGAGAAATTGATGAAGCTGATAATTATCTTAAGAGTATAGTTGAGCTCCTTGGAAGTTTATTAGCCTGGGGAAATTTGGGGCCAATTTGCAAGGCTATTCTAATTGAATAACAATCTCTCTCTCTCTCTCTCTCTCTCTCTCTCTCTCTCTCTCTCTCTCTCTCTCTCTCTCTCTCTCTGTGTGTGTGTGTGTGTGTGTGTGTGTGTTTCTCATTTGGTGGTTGACATCTTTATACTTTGGCCGTGGGGCCAGGTGCTCAGGGGCTCGTGGTGGGGCGGATCTCTCACTCTTCACCAATACTAGCTTAACTTCCCTCACGAATGCACGTGATGCCATGTAACCCGTGTCCTTTTGGGAACTCTGACACCCCTTGTCCCCCGCCCCCTTTCCTGACCTAGAATTCAGTGAGCAGTTATGTATTAGGAGATATAACCCTTCCTGATGAGAAGAGCAGCTGAGGCATGAGTCCGCAAAAGGCAATATTGCTGGCCTGCGGCGAAAGCCGGTAGAGAACGCAATAAAGGGATGAGGGATGACAGAAACCTCGGCACTGAGACATCGGAGTTACTATGACATTTACAAATTAAAGTAAAGCAAAGGTGCACCTATGTCTACTCACGGTGGAGTGGAAAGTTGCTGAGCCCAGCTCTGGTGCGTTTGAGGAGAAGGGAGGCGGGGAGAAAGAAGTCTTAAGTGCCTCGGGAGAATTACAAATGGAGAATAATTGTTTGTATCCTGGTGTGACTGGAGTGTCTGCAGCTCTGTCTCCCGTTAGTCTGAAAACCCATGAAGAACAGGGCACGGCGAGAATATATATATATATATACACATACATATATATACATATACATATATATGTATATATATATGCATATGAACATATATGTGTTTGTTTTTTATTTATAGTTTATTGTCAAGTTGGTTTTCATATAACACCCAGTGCTCTTCCCCACAAGTGCCCTCCTCCATGACCATCACCCCCCTTCCCCTTGCCTCCTCCCCCTTCAGCCCTCAGTTTGTTTTCAGTATTCAAGAGTCTCTCATGACTTGCCTTCCTTCCTCTCCCTAACTCTTTTCCCCCTTCCCCTCCCCATGGTCCCCTGTTAGGTTTCTCCTGTTAGATCTATGAGTGAAAACATATAATACTTATTTATTTTGAGAAAGAGTGCCAGCAGGAGAGGGACAGAGAGAGAGGTAGAGCGAGAATCCCAAGCAGGCTGCATACTGCCAGCTCAGAGTCTGCCGTGGGGCTCGAACTCATGAATAGTGAGATTTAAGCTGAAATCAAGAGTCATATGCTTACCCGACTGAGCCACCAGGTGATCTGAGCATGGCGAATGTATCAAAGCCTGACTTCCCCGATGTAGCAGATGGCATCACAAAGGGGCCACAATGATGTGTCTCATCATATACTTTCTTCTTCAAGTCCCTTGTCTCTCCCCGCCCTCATCAAAGGGTGGGATTTATTTCCCTCCCCTGGGAACCTGACCTGAGTGCTCTCGACAACAGAACGTGGCAGAAGAGATGTTCTGGATGCTTAGGATGAAGAATATATGGCCATTCCCTCTCATGCTCCGGGGTAAGCCAGCTCCCAGGGGAGACTTCCAGTTCCCTTGGGACCCTATACTGCATTTGGTGGGGAGAGGCACACAGAGGAAAGCCACGTCCCCACAAATATCAGAAGCCAAAAGCCAGAACAAACTAGCTAGCCGTGTGAATAAGACCATTCTGGAAGTAAACCACCCGGGTGAGCTGATGAAAAGCAGAGAACCGTTTTCTCCTCTGAGCCCCGCCCACCCTGCAGAACATCTGTAAATAATCCTGTTTTAAACCACTAAGTTTTAAGGGGGTTTTCGAATAGCAAGAGATAATCAGGCCCAGATCCCATACAACCTGTGGCTCACTGTGCTCACCATGTTATGTATACAGATGGAGGCACATTAATAGTAAGGGTCCGAATCCCACTGGCTCTTACCTCCACCTGATAAGTGAGTGCGTCCTTGATAGAACACCTATACCAGTCAGAACCCGGGCTGCTGAACAAGAAACACTCCAGTTATTCCAAATTCAGGGGGTTTTAATACAACGATCCGTTGCTTAGGTGATGGAAAAGTCCACAGGCATATAGTCTAGTGTGGCAATCTTACTACATGAAGGGGCCACCATTGTGACCATGGGAAGAGGTAATGTCAGCAGTACCCAAAAGCAGGGGACACGCTTATGAGCTGGATCATAGTAGTAGGGCAGCCCAGTTGAATTTGGGACGATGGTGCTAAGGGCTTTCTGCAGGAACTGGAGCAGTAAAGAGAATGCAGCCAAGGCTAGAAACATTACCTAGGGCAGAAACGGGATTGGGGGAGGACAGAAATATACTGGTGTCCCCATTTCTTCTCTTCTTCAGTCTCCTGACTGTGCCTTCCCTGGGTCAAACTGAAAGGGAAGCCGGATGGCAAGGCCACCTGGTCAACAGAACCTGTTGCTGGTGCGCTGGGACAAGTAGGGCAGACCCGAAAGGAACAGGCTGTGCAACCGGCACTGCCCCAAGGGCATTAGTCTGCCTTCCTAGGGGAGAAAGCAAAGCACACGACGAGCCCATCACCATGCGGGTCATCAAGGTGATACGTTCTTGTCGCAAAGGTTTCAAATATTTTGAAGAAAGGGACTTTGTTATAGGATATTGCAGTTTTTGTCCCCGGGGACCTCAGAACGCAACTGCATCTGGAAACAGTGTCTTTAAAGAGATGATTATGGGGGCGCCTGGGTAGCTCAGTCGGTTAAGCATCTGGCTTTGGCTCAGGTCATGATCTCACAGTTTGTGGGTTTGAGCCCGGCATTGGGCTCTGTGCTGACAGCCAGCTCAGAGCCTGGAGTCTGTCTTCGGATTCTGTATCTCCCTCTCTTCCTGACCCTCCCCTGCTCACGCTGTCTCTCTCTCTTTCTCTCAAAAATAAATAAAACATTACAAAGGTTAAAAAAATAAGATAATTGCGTTCAAGTGAAGTCAGGAGTGTGAGCCCTAATCCACTGTGATTGGTGATTCCATAAGAAGAGAGGATTTGGACACAGATGCACACAGAGGGAAGACTGTGTGGACACACAAGGAGACAGCCATCTGCAAGCCAAGGAGAGAGGCCTCTGAAGAAACCAACCCGCAGACACCTTGATCTTGGCCTTCCAGCCTCCAGAACCTTTGTAAAATAAATTTCTGTGGTTTCAACCATCCAGTCGCCAACAATAGCAAAACAATAGAGTTCTTTGATTGTTTTACATTGATTTGTTTTTCCTTAAGCCTCACTGCTCTCGGCAGCCTGCTTCATATTCTGTGTCTCCTCTCTCTCTACCCCTCCCCACCCCAAGCTCTGTCTCAAAAATAAACATTTTTTTAAAAGTTTTAAAAAACATATGAAGTATTAATCTTACCAGGCAAAGTCCCCAAGCTCTCTATCCCCCAGTGATTATTCACTTCTACTTCACTCAGTTTGTCAACCATTGTTCAGATTAGTTTTCTAAGATTGGTCTGGCTTGTATCGAAGTTCATGTGCATGGAATGAAACCACATATTCTATTGTGTGTAAGGCTTTGTGCCCAGAGTAGTTTTGTGATTCATCCATGTTTTGCATGTATCGCACACTTGTTCCTGTTTATTGTAGAGTGGTGCTCCATTGTATATGAAGCTTGTCCATTCATCTCCTGAAAGACACCGGGGATGCTTTCCAGTTTTCCACTGTTATAAATAGAGCCGCTATGGGCATTCATGGACAAGTCTTTCTGTGCATCTTTTTTTAATTTATTTTGAATATGAGTAGAATCTTGGGCCATAGAAAAGGTATGTGTTTGGCTTTTAAAGAAATTGTCAGGATGTTTTCTATGTCAGAACATTTCAAAGTCATGGTACCGGGTTGCATTTCTCCTGACATTGCCGAGAATTCCAGCTGTCCCAATTCCTCACCAACATTTGGTGCCGGAAGTCTTTTAAATGTTAACTGTCTTGGTGGCCATTTTGGGGAGTGAGATTCTATCAAATTATGGATTTAGTTTAGCTTCCCTGATGACAAATGGAGCTGATAATTTTTTAATGTGTTTATTGACCGTTCATATGGATTACTTTGTGAAATGTCTATTCAAATTTCTGGTCCATTTTTTGTTTATGTGTAATAGAAGAACCCTATCTTCTCTTGTGCCTGATCATAGTGAGAAAGCATTCAATATTTGATGGCTAAATATAATGTTAGTTGTAGGGTTTTTTAATAGATGCCCTTTATCAGGTTCAGAAAGTTCTCTTCTGTTCCAATATTCCTGAGAGGTTTTATCATAAATGGGTGTTGGATTTTGTCAAATTATTTTTAAGCATACAAGATATTTTATTCTCATAAAATGCATTAATTTATTTTTAAATCAGCTTTAGTTTTTGGAAGAGTTTTATGTTACAGGAAGTTTGAGAAGCTATGACAGAGAACTTCCATATACCCTGCAGCCATTTCTAGCTCCCCTATTATTAATACCTTAAATAAGTACAGTTTGTTATGATTAATTAATCAATATTGGTATTTTATTTTTAGTTAAAGCCTCTATTTATTTAGATTTTCTTAGATTTTACCTAATGCCCTTCTGTGTTGTTCTTGAATTCCACCCAGGACACCAGTACACTTAGTCGTTATTTGTCCTTAGGCTCTTCTTGGCTATAAAATTTTCTCAGATTTTCCTTGATTTTGAGGACTTAGATTATTTTGAAGAGTCCTGGTGAAGTATTTTATAGAATGTCCCTGTATTTCTTTTTTTTTCTGAAATATTTTTATATAGTTATTGTCAAATTGGTTTCCCTATAACACCCACTGCTCTTCCCCACATGTGCCCTCCTCCATCCCCATCACCCCCTTTCCCCCTCCCCCTTCAGCCCTCAGTTCTTTTTCAGTATTCAAGAGTCTGTCATGATTTGCCTCCCTCCCTCTCCCTAACTCTTTTTCCCCCTTCCCCTTCCCATGGTCCTCTGTTAGGTTTCTCCTGTTAGACCTATGAGTGGAAACATGGTATCTGTCCTTCTCTGCCTGACTTATTTTGCTTAGCATGACACCCTCGAGATCCATCCACGTTGCTATGAATGGCCAGATTTCATTCTTTCTCATTGCCATGTAGTACTCCATTGTATATATAAACCACATCTTCTTAATCCATTCATCAGGTGATGGACATTTAGGCTCTTTCCATGATTTGGCTATTGTTGATAGTGCCGCTATGAACATTGGGGTACATGTGCATCAGCACTTCTGTATCCCCTGGATAAATCCCTAGCAGTGCCACTGCTGGGTCATAGGGGAGTTCTATCGATAGTTTTTTGAGGAACCTCCACACTGTTTTCCAGAGCGGCTGCACCAGTTTACATTCCCACCAGCAGTGTAGGAGGGTGCTTGTTTCTCCACATCCTTGCCAGCATCTATAGTCTCCTGTTTTTGTTCATTTTAGCCACTCTGACTGGTGTGAGGTGGTATCTCGGTGTGGTTTTGATTTGTATTTCCCTGATTTGAATGTTTTGGTATTCTTCTAATGATTAAGCTGGGATTATCGATTTGGGGGAGGAAAGCCGCAGAGGCTGAGTGTCATTTTTATGACCTCATTTCCACATGGGCACATATTATACATGTGACTTATCACTGTTGATTTTGACCTTGATCCTTGTTGGAGGTCACGCTTGTCACGTTTCTCCTCAGTAAAGTGACTCTACTCTTCATTTTCCATTAGGTACTCTTTGGCAGGAAGTCACTCCACACAGCCCATTTGTAAGGAATGGAGGTCATGTTCTCTCTTCTTGAGGATGGAAAGTCTACATAAATTACTTGCCATTCTTCTGCATGTAAAACAGGTCATTTGTCTTTAATTTATTTATTCAATAATTCATATTAGTATGGACTCATGAATATTTATTTCATACTTAGGGTGACAATTTGAAGTTATTTTATTTTATTTTATTTTATTTTTTTAAGCCAAATGTATCTAGCCAGTGTTGGCCATCCGGAGCTTTTTCCTTGGCACTGACACCCTTCAACATGCCAGGTTTTGTGGATGTTCTTTATCAGAGTGAGCAAATTCTCTTTCACTTCTAGGTTGTTGCTGAGATATTTTTTTTTTTAACATGAATAGATAGTGTAGTTTGCCAAATACTTTGTCTCCATCAGTTGATATGATCATGTGGTATTTCTCCTTTAGACTATTAATATGATAATTATATTGAGTGATTTAAAAAAAATATTGGCCTAGTCTTTGTCTCGGGAATAAACCTCTACTTGGTGCCAAGAAGTTTTAGGTCAGATAGATAGATAGATAGATAGACAGATAGAGAGACAGACAATAGATTTAAATTAGTTTGCTAATATTTTGTTAAGGATTTTTGTGTTTATGTTCTTGAGGAATATTGTCTGTGATTTTCCTTCTTTTTAAGAAAGTAATGTCTTTGCCTGGTTTTGTTATCAGGGAAATATTTTACTGAAAAATAATTTTGGAAGTGTTCTTTTTTCTTCTATTTCCAAGAAAAGATTACATAGAGTTGTTATTTCCTCCCTAAAATTTGGTAGGCTCAGTGAAACCATCTAAGCCTGATAATTTCTTCTTTAAAAAAAGGTTTTTAACCACTAATTAGGTTTTCTTTATATTAATAGAAAACTATTTAGATCATCTGTTCTATCTTGGGTGAGCTTGGGTAGTTTTTGCTGTCCATGGAATTGGTCCATCTTGTTTCAGCTATCTAATTCATATGACTAGAGCTGTCTGTAGTATTATCTTGGTATCTTTTTAATGTCTGTGAGATTAGGAGTGATAGTCCCTCTTCATTCCAAGTATTTGTAACTTGGGTGCCCTCTCTCTTTTCCTTGTCAGTTTCACTAGCCATGTATCAGTTTTACCGATCCTTTCAAAGGTCTGGTTTTGGTTCTCTGGTTTCTCTCCACTTCTCTCTTTTCACTTCCATTGATTTCTGCTCTTATTTTTTCTTCACTTATGTCTTGCTTTTGGCTTAATTTGTTCACATTCCTTTGTTCTAGTAATATAGGTCACCAACTTCAGACTCCTCTCCATGTCCATGGGCATTAATTTTCCCTTCCAGTACAACTAAATTTATTTCCCACTTATTGGGATGTTTTGTGTTTTCATCTTCATTCAGTTCAATATGCTTTTCAAATTTCCTTGGAGACTTCCTCTTTGGCACACAGATAATTAGATGTATGTTGTTTACTTTTTGAGCATCTGCTGGTTTTCCTCTCATCTTTCTGGTACTGATATCTGGTCAAATCACATTATGGCTAGAGAACATGTTTTTATGATATCTAATATTAAAACCCATTTAGATTATCTTATGACCCAGAATAAAGCATATCTGGGTGAATATCCCTTGGGCACATGAAAGTAATATGTATTCAGCTGTTGTTGATTGGAGGGTTCTATAAATATCAGTTTGATCCCATTTGTTGGTGTTGGTGTTAGTTCTTTTGTATACCTTCTGATATTCAGTCTGATAGTTAACATACATCAGTTACAGAGAGGAGAATTATTAATGTGCCCAAACATAATTGTGAATTCATCTATCTCTCCTTCCATTTCTGTTAGTTTTTCCTCTGCGTGTTTTATATCTCTGTTGTTTGGTGTTGTTAGGATGGTTAGATCTTCTTAGTGAAGGACACTTTCATTGTCCTTCAATGTCCTTTCCTTCTTGAGATATTTTTTTCTCTGAAGTGTAATTGGTCTGAACCTCAGTTTTTGTTTGATTTGTTTTTGTATGACATTTAAAAAATCATTTTCTCTTTTTCTTACATGGATCTTTCTATTTGAAGTGAGCTTCTAATAGAAATCATACAATTGGGTCATTTGTTCAATTCATTCTGACAATTTCCGTGTGTATAGATAACTTACTTAAAAAAATTATTTATTTTTGAGAGAAAGAGCACAGAGAGGGGAAGACAGAGAATCCCAAAGAGACCCCATGCTGTGAGAGCAGAGCCTGTTGTGAGGCTGAAACTCAGGAACTATGAGATCTTACCCTGAGCTGAAATCAAGAGTCAGATGCTTAACTGATTTACTTTTAATGTAATTTCCAGCATGCTAGCATTTAGGTCTGTCATTTTATTATTTGTTTGGATCATTGATTTTTAATGAGTTTTGCTAATATATCTAGACCCTATAGTAATAAAATTAATGAATAATATCTTATTTCATGGTTCTTAAAATACATATTTTAGTAATGGGACAACTGCTTACAGTAATGAGCACAATTTGAATAAAATATTAAGAGAACCTGGTAGACTGCTAATGAGTACAAGGCTTCTTTCAGGTTGATGGATATGTTCTAAAGTTAGATATTAGTGACTGTTACATAACACTGTGACTGTATTTTTTTAAAAAGATATTTAGTTGTATATTTTAAATGAGTGAATTGTATAACACATGCAAATTATATCTCATTTCTGCTGTTAAAACCCAAAGGTAAAAACAAACAGAGAAGCTGCAAAATCAATTAGGTGATCCTGTTTTACAGGTTTTAATATTGAAAATTGACCACCCCAAACAAGAAAAAAGTCTCGCCCTGTATTTGAAGACAGATATGAAAGAACTTTAATAAAATGGCAAGTTCCCTTTCAACTTCTACAAATTGATTTCACAATAATGTTTTTTGCGGGGGGAGCATTCAGCCTCAATAAGGTCTTCTTAGTGGATGTTTAGTTTGGGTATTGTGAAAACATCTCCACTTGAATTTCTCCTCTGCATAGATATAAGTTAAAGAGTAAAGAGAATTTGATAATACAGAGAGCTAAGAATTCAAGAAATATACAAAGTACTCCACAGCTGACTCCTATTGGACTTTCATCTGAAATGTTCCATGGGCCACATAGGGGTAAGTCCAAAAGAGACTCCAAAGCCACAGCCACATCTACAACTACTCCTTCCCTCATGTGTTAGAGGCACCCATTTGCTCAAGTCAAAACCTTGTATCATCCCTGAGTCCCTCCCTCTTTCATCCCAACAATAGGCTGTGTTTCTGAATTATCTTTTGGCCATAATCCAAGTTCATGATAATTCCACTTACCCTTAACTACTGACTGCCCTCTAGTTTGTAAAACCTTATGTCCTTCATGCTGAGATCCCAACACACTGATCACCTAGGCTCTTCAAGCTGTGACAAGCAGTCCCTTGATCACACCATGCATTTTCCACAATGGCATTTTCTTCTTGGCATTTGTGTCTCTAGTTTCCCTACAAATTTTATTCATTTTTATAAGTCCAGAAAAAAATCTTAGCTTCTTTCTAAAGTCCTAGTTGGCCAGCTTGGCTCACTCAGCATTTTGCCATTTACATGTTTAATACATATTGCAATGAGCCCAGCTTGCCTTTTTTCTTTTATCTTTTCTCTTCTTTTCTTTTCTTTGCTTTGCTTTGCTTTGCTTTGCTTTGCTGTTCCTGTCTCATCTCTTCTCTTCTCTCCTCCCCTTTCCTCTCCTCTTTTCTTTTACTTCCCTCCTCCTCCTTCTTCTCTCCCTCTTTTCCTCTTCCTTCTCCTCTTCTTTCTCCTTTGTCTTCGACTTCCTCTTCTATTTTCTATCTGTTCCATGAAACGGTGATCCTTGAGGACATACTTCATGTCTTGTCTATAGCTGAATCCCTACTGTTTAGTTCCGTTTCCAGCAGCTGTTGGCCCCAGTAAATGTGTGTCAAAATTAATTTAATTTAATTTCTTTTTAATTAAATCTGCCTGGCAGATAAAGAAATACAATATTACCAGAATCTAAACAAACTCCTTATTCACATTTCCATTCTTATCCCTTTTCTCCTCTCTGAGTTAATTATTATCTTAGCTTCTAACCCCATGCATTCACTTGGCCTACTTGCCTCAACAGTCCATCTGTGCTCTTTTGTATCTGGCTTTTTTTCACTCAGCATCACATTTGTAAGATGCACCCATGTTGTTTTACACAAAATCAACTCACTCATTTCCATTGATGTGAGAAATGCTGTCGTATATAACATCAAAATTTTTGTATCCATTCAATGATCGGTGAGTATTTAGATATTTTTAATTTGAGGGATGCAGCTGTCCTCCAAAGTTATTACTCTCTTTAGGCTGTTGATGTATTCAGGCCAGAGGCCACTCAGGTCTTGATCAGGCTGTCTTCCCCATAAGCACAACCATGTGAGAGCAGCCAGAGAAAGTGCCAGCAAGACAAAGTTCATAATCTTTTGTAACCTAATTTTGGAAGTGACATCCTATGGGTTTTGCAGTGCTATATATGCCCAATCCAGCCCCACTCAAGGGGATGGGCTACATGGTGTATGTTACCAGGACATGAGGATCAGTGAGAGTCATGCCAAAAAGGACTGACTGCATTATCTATAGACTCTAAGTCAAAGAATGTAAGAATGAGATGTGCTGTTAGTTTATGTACCACCAGGAAAGCAAAACTGCCAACAACCATATTTTAAGATACAACTGATTGTAGGATCACCTTAATTTTTCAATGTTAAATGTGAGAAAATACTCATTTTAGATTCAGTAAACTATGACACAGGGGGTTTTCAGTGATAATCTCGACAGCTCACTGTGAAACCAAGGTTTAATTTCCTTACACCCTCAATAAGGTACTTGAATCATGTAAGCCAGAGGGGTCAATATGAGATCCCTGTGATGTGGTGATAAGTTCAAAGAATTACTTACTAAGACACCATCTCATGTAATTGCACAGCAGTATTAATATTAATGTTTTTTTTTAAATCAGAATTCAAGGAAACTAAGCCGAATTTGCATGTTCCTTATTGATCACAAAATTGGCCAAGCAAAGCATCCAAAGTCCTTAAATATCTTTAGACACAAAACTTGAGCCCACTGACTAGGATATTAATCCCTCAGCCAAAGGACCTGGAAAGTGAGTGTGTGTGTGTGTGTGTGTGTGTGTGTGTGCATGCATGTGTGCATGAGCATGTGTGTATGTGTCATCTTTGAAAAATGACGTATAAATTTTTGTAATAATTTGAGAATGGGAAACAAAAATGATATCCAGAGAATATTGTAGAAGGAAGTAAGAAAGAAAAAATATTCTAGACTAGGCACTCCTGAGGGACTTTTACTATTGCTCTGTAGTTTTTCCAGTAAGGAATGAGGGTGTGATTTCTGTCTTTATTTCACTCATTTGAAAGTGGTGACCCAAATATGAGAAATGTGTACAAAAAAGTGAGGAACTGTTTAAATAAACTGTCCTATATCCACATAATGTAATGCTATACAGCCATTTAAATTACTGTTGCAAAATAATGTTTGATAGTGCAGAAAAAATGTCCATCATGTTATATTGAGTAGAAAATGTGGCAAAATGGTCTGTACAAATATTCATATTTAAAATATAAATGTTTATATATACATAAAGAGTGATGAAAATATCTATAAAACATTAATACTGATTTTCCCAGTTTGGGAGATTATTATTAAGTTTTCTTTTCTATTTTGTATATAGAAAAATGTTAACATATATTTATGTTCAT
Source organism: Mungos mungo (assembly GCA_004023785.1). NCBI lineage: Eukaryota > Metazoa > Chordata > Mammalia > Carnivora > Herpestidae > Mungos > Mungos mungo. The sequence goes on from PISW01005992.1 coordinate 25,955, forward strand.
AATTGGGATGAAAACCAAAGAGTAAAGTAAGCAACAACATGAGCATAATTCTTAGTGACGTGGAAATAAACACCAAAACCAAAACAAACAACAGCTAAAAGTGTTGAAGGCACACAATTTTGGGGAGGAGAAGGTGTGGTGGGGAGCTCCCAATGTTTACAAAGTTACAAATCAACTTTTTAAGAATCATTGAACTCTTGGGGCATCTGGGTGGCTCAGTCAGTTAAGCATTCGACTTCAGCTCAGGTCATGATCTCACAGTCAGTGATTTGGAGCCCAGCCCCAATCTCTGTGCTGACAGCTCAGAGCCTGGAGCCTGCTTCAGATTCTGTGTCCCCCTCTCTCTGCCCCTCCTACTCATGCTCTCTCTCTCTCAAAAATAAATAAACATTAAAAATATAATTGCTAGACTCTTTAAATGTGCAGTATAACTATTTTAAAGATTGCAAATAATTTAAAACTATGTTAAATTATGTTAAAATAAGCTTGAATAAATATTAAAAAACAAAATCAATTTTTTTTAGTTTATTTATTTTTGAGAGAGTGAGAGCTTGCAGGAGAGGGAGACAGAATCCCAAGCAAGCTCCACACTGTCAGAGCTGAGCCCAATGTGGGGTTTAAACCCATGAACCGTGTGACACCATGACCTGAACTGAAATCAAGAGTTGGACACTTGGGGTGCCTGCGTGGCTTAGTCAGGTAAGTGTCTGATCGCCTCTTGATATCAGGTCAGGTCATGATCTCGTGGTTCATGAGCTCGAGCCCCCCATGGGCTTTACGCTGACAGCACAGAACCGAACTGGGATTCTTTCTCTCTCTCTGCCGCTCTCCCACTTGAGCACACACCCTCTCTCTCTCTCTCTCTCTCTCTCTCTCTGTTTAAATAAACATTAAATGAGAAATATTTTAAATATTAAATGTTAATGATTAAAATATATTGTAATATTTTAAGCATTAAATAATTTAAGTATTAAAATACATTTAAAATAAATACAAGTAAAATTAAAAATAAAAGTAAAGGTTCTATGTGTAATTTTTAATTAATAATAAATTATAAATATAGCCCCGCCTGCAAGTGCAGGCTCACACAGGCACACACGAGGTGGGACTGATGGTGGACCACGAAGTGAAGTCTTAGCACAAAGGACGAGGTGTACCTCAGCTGTCCGGGCTCTGGGTGGGAAGGAGCGCATGTGTGTCTTTTCCAGCTGAGCTGGTTTTTAGAACAATTTTGTACCTCGTGTCCTTGGTCAGAGAATGGGTAAATCAAGGTGGGGCTGGAGTCGTGATGAGTGTCTGTGCCTGCCCACTTGGACATGATGGTTGAGGAGGGTCCACGGCCATCTCTAGAACAGAAATCTTTAGGTCCCAAACCTGGCATTTCCACACACACCTTCCACTGGAGTCTCATCATCTCGTAGGATCGTTTGAGTTCTGTCTCGGAAGAAGTCAGTGGGCCAACTTAAGAGTGACCCTCTCAGGAAACCTGGGTGGCTCAGTCGGTTGAGCGTCTGACATCAGCTCAGGCCATGATTTCACAGTTTGTGGGTTCGAGCCCCGCATGAGGCTCTGTGCTGACAGCTGAGAGCCTGGAGCCTGCTTCGGATTCTGTGTTTCCCTCTCTCTCTGATCCTCCCCCGCTCACACTCTGTGTCTCTCTCTTTCAAAAATAAATAAGCATTTAAAAAAATTAAAAAAAAAGAGTAACCCTCTCTAACAGTAATGGCCTGTGCTAGACCTTTGGCTGTCCATCCTCAGGGACCGCCAGGATACAGCCGTAGCCCAAGAGGATGCTTATTTTCTATCTACCACTGCCACTCTGAAATAAGGCAGCTTCCCAAACACCTCTTTTTAAAAACTTTTTTAAAAATGTTTATTTATTTATTTCGAGGTGGGTAGGGCAAGGAGAGAAAGAGAATCCCAAGCAGGGTCCACATTCAGCACAGAGCCTCACGCAGGGCTCCGTTTCACAACCAGGAGATTAAGGACTTGAGCAGAAATTAAAAGTCGGACTCTGAGCTGACTGAGCTACCCAGGTGTCCCCAAACACCTCATTTTTAAAGCATGGTCTTCTTCACCCAAATTTAACATTAAAATGTATAAAAAATGTCCGCAAACTTATTTGTGAATTCCTGTGAACAAGCCTCTATTCCCTTTATAAATAGAAGTATACTATATGTAGCCAAAATATCAAAGTAGTATCAGTATTATCTCCTTCTATGCTTAGTCGATAACCACAGGCACCCAGAAGGCCCATCCTTTCTTGGGACTTTTTCCAAAACTTCCCTCGGGGCTCTTGCAGCTGCATCGCAGGGATAAGAGTATTGGTTTTTACAGATTGAAATTCTTGGAATTTTTCCACATTAGTATTCCTATCAGAATAGTTATGTCTGCCAGCCCAGCCCCAATCAATACCATGCTTCATATTTATAGGTTTTAGCCTACTTGCTGGGGATGTCGACATGGGTGGCTATGGTTGAGTCATTCCTCTCCAAGATGATGGTGATAAATTCTACTTACTTTTTAAGAAATTTTATTTGTATTTATTTTGAGAGAGAAAGAGCAGGAGAGTGGCAGAGAGAGGGAGTGGGGGAGACATAGATTCCCAAGCAGGCTTTGCTCTGTCCACACAAAGTCCCACACTAGGCTCAGTCCACAAACTGTGAGATCATGACCTGAGCCGAAATCAAGAGTCAGGTGCTTACCTGCATCAGCCACCCAGGCACCCCTAAAATCTACTTTTTAGGGGGAAAATAAAACAGGACAAGCTTAGACGAGATGTTTTTGAATATCCATCACCCTAAACCTCTGACTCAACTGTGGATATTTGCTGACGGCTTTCAAGCCCCACCTTCTCATTTCCCCTCTTGCCCCAAATATGGGTAAATCAAGGAGAAGCCCATGGCACCCACACTGGGCTTGACCAGAAGTTCACACAGGAGACTCGACCGTCCCATGACTATCGTTCATCCCAGGGCCACCACCTCTCCTTTCCTGCTTCCTCACGCCAGATCTTCTTGAAAGCCCGTCCTGTCTACCCCAGAAACCGCGAGTCCTAAGTCCTGGCATATCCTCTTAGTGCCCAGAGAGCACCCTCAGTCTCGGCATCTTAGCCCCATTTGGTTGGGAAGAGGGATGTGGTGCCCTTGACACGTGACTGCAGAGTAATGTCCTTCAATGGCTGAGATCAAACAGCTTCAGGAGAAAGCATTTCTTTGGAAGAACATAAGAGAATACTCATGTGTGTTTGGATTGATAGAGGTACAGTAAATACAAATGGAGATGTTTCTTCCCCCAACTCTTACTCATCTGCTCTCCAGCAGCGCAGGAATGGTGCCCTTCACCTCACGGAGCCAGAACATGGGCCATGCAGAGGTGAGACGCCTCTAGGCCAGCACGTCCCCCACTGGACGAGCTGCATCTGCGGAGACAGAGTTCCGAGATTTGCAGTCCATCCGCAGTCCATGTGCCCCTGAATTTTGGGAATAAAGAGACGTGCAGGCACTGGGTGCTTTTTAAATGAGGGATCTCTATTCCACTAAGAACATCTGGATTCTCTCACTTGCTGACCACAAAAGAGCAATCAGACAGCAGATGTCCTGAGAAACTGCCCCTCTGGATTCAATCCAACTGATGCCTTGGAGAGGCGCACTCCTCACCCCTTCCCCAGCCTCCTGGCCCGGGGAGAGTTCCTCAGCACGACTGCTGTTCTTTTCCTTAAAGCACAAATGCGGCTTTGTGGGGGCATATTGTGGTTTCGCTGAAATCTAGGCAAGGGCCATACACTCTGGGGACCCTAGTCACCTTGGTGTTTTCATAAGCTTTTTGAATTGTAGGTTAAAGAAAACTAGAACAGTACTTACAATAAGCAACTTAACATCAACTTCTACAGTCCCTAAATATAGAGCTAGGCTACTACTGGGAAGTATAAATCCCAGGAAAGACTTTCCTACTTCTGTTCTTGGGTGGAGCTTATGTCCATGGATAGCAGTCAGGTTTTCTGAATTGTAATGACGGCTTTATGTCCTTGGTTTTACTTACTGGAGGTCAAGATTAACAAAAGATTGGTGTAATTATAGACCTGGGTGTCTAGGATGGTTACATATGTATTTTGCCTTCAATTTAAATTACACTCTTCTATTTTGCCTATATAAAATTTCCCTACCAACATCAATAAATTAAGCTTTCTGCTGGTCATAAAACAATAAGAAAGTATATAAAATAAAACTAGAATGAAAAGCAACACTTAAATAGTTTTCAACAATTAACAAAAAAAATATTAAAAAGACAATAGGGTTCAACAAATGGAAAAAAAATTTAAAACACCCAAGCCAGGATCAGTATGAATGGAATTATATGATTTAACAAGCCAGGAAAGTTTAATTAAATAAAAGATAAAAGTGACGGGATGCTGCATGCTTTTTAAATTCTATTTTTATTGCAGCTTATTAAAGAAACATATGGACAATCCAAATGTAGAATATGAATTTTTAAAATTTCATAATAAGGTTGCAAATCAAAATGATGTATTTAATAACATTCCCCATTAAATTTGCAGTTTTCCAAAGAACTCTTTTCTTTTGTAATACAGTTATTGTCAGCTCAATTAATTAAACTTCAGCAGAAAAATCAAAATAATGTTTTCAGGATTCGCATTGGAACGCCATGACAGCCCTATAATATGTTGCACAGGGACGCAGCCTTTCCATGTTGGCGTCCGACCCGGACACGCGCCTGGCTGGCGGGACCCCCTCAGACACGCTGGGGTATGTCTGATGTTCAGTATATAAGTGAATTTCTCCCGGGCCTGCAAGCTTGGCATTTGATGGAGTATCTGAGATCAATTTGTCAGTAATCCTACACCGCAAAGAGGTTTGGTTACTTCCTCAATTCTAGTGGATTTTAAAAAATAAGAAATAAATCATATGGAAAGCCCCTGATGTACGACACTCACAATGGCACAAAACAGAACAAAATATTACAAAATAAATTATTTTACAATGTTCAGAGCACACACATTAATTTTGAGACCAGCCCTATGGAAAAGATACTTTGTTCCAATAAAAATATTCTGAATCATTTGGGATGCCAAAGTGACCATCATTTTGGACTCATTTTAAATCTATTAAAAATTACATATATTTTAATACGTATAATATGTTTTAATGTGTAAGAAAATTTTAAAATAAGAATTATATGTATTTAAGGTGTAAGTATGATAGTTTGATACACATATACACAGTGAAATTATTACTGCAGTTAAACTAATTAACATATCCACGGCCTCACATAGTTTCTGTGTGTGTGTGTGTGTGTGTGTGTGTGTGGTGAGAGAACCGGATGTCTACTCTTACCAGCGGATTAAGACCAGGGGATCTTTGATGATGTACAGCAACTCCAACGCAATTAAACATTACAATGTATGACCATATTGCATTTATCTCTGATATTATAGACTATCCTTCCAAATTTTAATTTTTCTTGATGTCACATAGCAAGCTTTATGTACTACATCGATGAGCTGTGGTCCTGCAAACATCGTACAGAGATAAGGCATTTTGCATACATCACGGAGGAATCTAGGAATCTTCCTATGTTCAAATTGGCTACATTTGACTTTCCGACTCCCTGCTTCATGTTTATTTTATACAATTGTACTTTAAATTTATTTTATATTTATTTGTGTACATATATACACACTCATATATAATATTTATATATGATACATATTTTTATTTTTTAATAGTTTATTGTCAAATTGGTTTCCATATAACACCCAGTGCTTCTCCCCACAAGTGCCCCCCACCATGACCATCAGCCCCTTCCCTCCCCTTCCCCCTTCAGTCCATGGTTCGTTTTCAGTATTTATAAATATAAAAATATAGTTATTATATATTTATTAATCATAAATAATACATATGTATATATAAAATCCCACCGTCCTCCAGTCACAACCCCATCGAACCTCTTTTGATTGGGTGTAGAAGGACCAGGGACCCAGGGTGGCCTTGGGGTCTCTGAGCCATGGATTAGCAGGCAGGTCTGCTGCTCCCTCCCCAAGAGCACAGGGCAGGATGGGAGGTTCGTGAATCTCTAAGGCAGCAGCAGGCTGGCACTCTATGTCGTTTTGGAATAAGGGTCTGGATGCGGAATGTCCTGGATCTCCCTCAGAAACCCTGGCCCTCTTTGATGTCCCGGGTGACCTTGCAGCTTGGTGTATTGATCACACAGCTTGCAGCAATTGCTCTTACTTATCCTCAGAGGCCAGACAGGCGAGGTCGGCCATGGTTTGTATCTCTCTATACTCATTTATATTGATATCAACACCTCCTTGCTCTGTGTTTTATCAAAATGGATCTCCCCCCTGCTCCAGTTTCTCAGGTGGATGCATCAGACAGCATCTGGCCGCACAGCCTCCGGGAGGACTTGGTGGGGGGACTCTCAGAAGTCTTGACCTTGTGTGTAGGGCTCCCCGAGAGGTTGCCTCATCTGGATTCAGAGAAGAGGTCCTAAATCAATTATGCAGGATCAAAGCTCACAGCCACTTGGTCAGATGAGACTTGGCAGGATCTCAACTCTAAGAGAAGGAAGCCTGGATCAGGGATCCGCAGCTCTGTGTTCCAGAAGGATGTGGCCTGTGCTTTTTCACACTAACTCACTGCTCCCAGTGAGGTGACACCCACGTGCTCTCCAGATGGACCGGCTTCACAAGACTCTCTGAAGCTTTCTCATGAGGACTCAGGGAGAGCCTCCGGATTCTCAGGAAGGAATGAGAATGGGAAGGAAATCACTGCTGCATTTCCCAGCCCCCTGGTCACGTGGTGGGGACCTTGGCACCAAATTGTACCCTTTAGAAGGGCAATTTTGTAATCCATGAACCATATCTCATTCTGAAAGGACATTCTATTAAATGGCTCTCACAAAGTGCAAAAAACAAATCCTTTAAAAATTTTTGAAAAATATACTAACATATATTAAAACATGATAGGGGGTGGGGAGAAGAGAGAAAAATTCCTAGAAATATCCGACTCCTAACAGGTATAAAATTAGGAGGAAATAGTTAAAATTAATAAACAAGAAAGAGCATAGTGAATATATATATATAATTTCACCATGACAAACATTAGTCCCCAAGCTACTTTCCAATCCCAGTCTGGCCAAACAGAGGGCTCAGATCTTTGAACTCATGTCCCTTTAGCCTGTGATGTATTAAAATGATCTCTTTCACACCCCACTTCTCCATGGAAACATCGTCCCCAGGGAGAAGCCTCATAAAATCACCTCGTTTTTGGCAATGTGTGAATTTTCAGTGATGTACCCCATCTTGCTCTTCATACCTGTTTTCTTTATGCCTTGAAATGTCTCCCAGGGCATTGCTGTGCTGTTACTAATATTCCTGGAGGGAAGAAGGTGTCCATGCAGCCCTGGGTTTTATGGTTCCTGACAAATTAGAAAAACAAAAAGCCCTTAGAAGTGTGAATGATAATGCATTAAGTCTTGTTCTATGATCATCTCCTTCTTACATAATCTTCAGAAAGACTTGAAAATGGCTTGGCTCTGCTTCTCAGGCTTGAGCAGGTACCCGCAAACACCTAGGGGTTTATTAACACAGATGGTTGAGGGACTTTCCTGAGCTCCTCATTCAAATGGCCTGGGGCCAAGGCACAGAGTTTGCCTTTCAGACACATTCCCAGGTGATGACGTTGATGTGGGGACTGCACACCGGAACTACTAATTTAGGGAACAAGAGGTATCAAATTATATACGATTCCTTCAAAGAGACATGGAGGAAGAGGGTGTGCTATTCATTAAAGAAGAACAGTATTATGCTTTGCTCTGTGGATTTGTTTCCCTAGTTCAGAGTTTACGGAGATTATGAAAGCATCCCTAACAATAAGGGTACCATTTGCTTGCTAATCTGGACAGCGGCAAGGAAGAAAATAGCTTTTAGGGAGCCCCATCTCACTGCTGTTTTGTGATTGTTTCATCTTTACCTTTCAATAAAACTGCTAAATCACCATTTGGAGGTTACATTGTTCTTATTCTATTGCAATTATGGAAGACGGAGAAACCGAGGTCTTATTTTTTCTTTCCTTTTTATTTTTTTCTGCAACCATCTGTTGCGTGCCAGTCTCCGCCTATCAACAACCCATGTTGTGGTTGGCCCAGCCCCTGTGGCTCCTATTATGACTGCAAGATGCCCTCAGCAACAACCAGCAGGAAACTTTGAAAAAAACACAGTTTGCTACTTAGGAGACCTGGAAATTACCTGGCATACTTGGGACCACATAGTGAGGTCACAGGTAGAAAAGAGGGTGGGTCTGGGGTTCTGCTTCATATTGGGATCTGGAGTGGGGGCCAACGGTCTCATGGGCTCTCTCTTTACTGTAAATTAAAAGCACAAGAGCAGAAGGACTCTTGAGGGGCACGGTCTGTTGAGGACCGACTTCGGCTCGGGTCATGATCACATGCATGGTTCGTGAGTTCGAGCCCCACATTGGGCTCTGTGCTGACAGCTCAAAGCCCGGAGCTTGCTTCGGATTCTGTCTCCATCCTTCTGCCCCTCCCCTGCTAATGCTCTGTCTCTTCCTCTCTCTCAAATATAAAATAAAACATAAAAAATTTTTAAACAAAGCATAACAGCAGGGATGTAATGTGCAAGAAGAGAAAAAAGCAAGCAGTCCAAATGCTCAGTTATTAAAATCATCCCAACCCTCTGACACCAAGTCACCCCGGTGGCAGAGGCAGCCTGGCTCTCTGTCTAGTGCGTGGCTGACGGAGGGTTTACAAGGGGACAGCCCTCTGAAATGGTTGCATTAGGCATCAAAGCTTAAGTCAGGCACTGACATTCTAAAAATAAAACCAAAACCAAACCAAAACCCAAACAAAAACTGTCAGGGCTTAAACTGCAGCATCTTAAGAGGATGGCTTAGCCTTCCTAAAATTCTTCCTCTATGACGCCCAGCAGGGTCGCGTTCCGTTTCCTTGTTAAGTGCTCAATTTGTGGTTGTATTCTCTATACAGAGTAGCGTTTCCCCCTCTCTCAATTTTATTTGCTCTGAGTTGCTTTATCCAACTCACCAGGCATTTTCCACAAGCAGAAAGGAGTCTTTATTCAGTCCCAGAGCATAGCTTGGAACATGGTCAACTTCAGCTGTGCAAATGAATGTGTGTGGATTTATCTAGGCGTCCGGAGGAGGCTGTTCCTGGTGCTCAAGGAGATAATAGCACCTTATAAATGTGTATACAGTATCCACTTCTGTACACACCATCAATGACTGCCTGCAAATACACAGTTATCCCCATCTATACCGGGCCAGTAGTGGTTGGATGCCAGTGAAAAATCATAGTGGATGGTTCCAATCATTGGAGTCTGAGAAGGCTCGGTGACCAGGAAGACAGGAATCTGGAAAGGAGACTGAAGTCTGCTCCCTGCTGGGAAGCCAGGCTACAGCACCCAGGGAAGGGCGAGCCTCCTGCGCACCTTAACTAGGTTGCAGATTGACTCCTTTCTTCCTCACTGGTCTCTTAACTCACACTTGTTTCTTCTTCTTTCTCTTGCTTTTGTCTTCGATCTCTCAGCCTTCACGTTCCTTTTTTCCCTTCGCTCCACTGCTCTCAGCTCATGTTCTCTTGAACTCATTATAGTCTTTCTTTGTATGTGAATTCTACAATTTTTAAAGACTTTTTTAGGGCATTTAAAAAATGTTAACTCCAGTATAGTTAACATACAGTGTTATATTAGTTTTAGATGTCCAATAGAGTGATTCAATAATTTCCTTCATCCCCCTCACCTACTTCACCCATCCCCCCCCTCCCCTCTGGTAACCATCCATTTGTTCTCTATAGTTAAGTGTGTTTCTTGGTCTGTCTCTCTTTTTTCCTTTGCTCTTATTTTTGTGTTTCTTAAATTCCACATATGAGTGAAATTATACAGTATTTGTCTTTCTTTGACTGACTCGTTTTACTTAGTATTCTCTCTCTAGCTCCATCCATGTCATTGCAAATGGCAAAATTTCATTCTTTTTAATGGCTGAGTAGTATCTAATATATACATAGATACACACACGCATGTTCTATTCTTCTTCTATTCATTCATCTATCAGTGGGCACTTGGGCTGCTTCCGCAATTTGGCTATTGTAACTAATGCTGCTATAACATATGGATGCATGTATCCCTTTGAATTCATGTTTTTGTATTTTGGAGTAAGTACCCAGTAGTGCAGTTACTGGATCATTTAGGTTCACAGCAAAATTGAGGAGAGGGTACAGAAATTTCACACTGCCTTCACACATGCACCGCCACCCCCATTCCCAGCAGCCCACACCAGAATGGGTACATTTGTTACCACTGATGAACCTTCATTGACACGCCATAATCACCCAGAGTCTGTGGTTTACATTAGAATCCACTCTTGGGTTGTACATTCCATGGGTTTGGACAAATGAATAACGGCATGTACCCATTACTGTGATAGCAGATGGAGTACCTTCACTGCCCCAAGAATCCTCTTGGGTATGACTATTCATCCTTAGTCCCCACCCCCAGCCTCTGGCAAACCACTGGCATTTTTACTGTCTCTGTGGCCTTGTCTTTTCCAGAATGCCATACAGTTGGAATCATGTGATATGTAGCCTTTTCATATTGGCTTCTTTGACTTAGCAATATGCATTTCAGTTCTTCATGTTCTTCATGACCTAATGGCTTCTCTTTGGTGCTGGATAATATCTCCTTGTACAGATATACTAGTCTACCCACTCACCTGCAAAAGGACGTCTTGGCTTCTGAGTTTTGGCAGTATGGAATTAAGCTCTTGGGAACATCCTTATGCACGTTTTTGGTGGTGAATCCTACTTCTTATGAGCGCCACACACAGCTCCTTACACTAGCAAAGATGACAAACTTGCTTCTTATATTGCCTGAAAACGTGATCTGACCTTTAAAAATTGCAGTCTCTCCCATGGGTTTAGAGCAGTTTTCAACTTCACTGTGTGCTTGAAATTCCTCGAAACCTGGTTAAAAATTTCTTTTAAACTATAGATGCTGGGACTCTAAGCCCTGATAATTTGATTGTAAAGGTTTGGGGTGAGAAGTTTGCCTGTTTATCAAGAACTTCAGATATTTTCCAATGCTGGTTTAAAGGCAACCTCTCTTTCTCTTATTAAATTGGTTTTAAAATCAAATAAAAGTAGCTATGTTATTTCTAAGTAGACAAAAAAGAAACCCTACCAAAACATTAAAATTCATCATATCTGTAAAACAGTTTCTACATACAAATTTCCCATCGACTGTGGTAAGAAGGAAACATGAAGGTATTTCACTTCCTTCTCTTTAAAGGGCTGTATGGTCCAGAAGGAAGAAATCTGGGACATCAGAAGAATCCAACAATATTTAAGAATTCCATCAAATGCAATAAAGCTAATTAGAAATGAAAATCCAAGGAAAACAAATATAAAAATATAAAAGAAACAACTACTTTTATTCATCATCATCTCATCCAGATGCAGCTTCTGGTTGCCTTTTCAAAATCATGTCCAGGCTCAATGGTGCCTTCAAGGTTTGCTTGTGACCAACCTTAGTTGGTTGGGGAATGGAGTCTAATTTGATAATATAGGAAAAATTTTCTAGTTATACAGATAGAAGAAAGAACACGTTCTTATTTGTACCTCTCTTTTTCTTCTGAGTGTGCCTTTGCACTCAGAAAACAGACTTGAAAGTTCTGCAGAAAAGTCAGTTTCATAGCACAACCTCTCCCGGCCACCCCCACGCCTAGCATTTATTTCATTAAGTTGTGACGCTTGCCCTATACTCTCTCTAAACCCTCAAATACAGGAAGCATACTCTACTTACTTGTGAATGGGATCACAAGGAAGGAATGAATGACATTTTACAAATGCTATGCCTGGAATAAGAATGCCCAGACAACACGGTGGCCTGGATGACGATATATATATATATATATATATCATATATATATATATATATATATATATATATAATCATGTTGTATACTTTAAATATCTTGCCATTTTAGGGGAGCCTGGGTGGTTCAGTTGGTTGAGCATCTGACTCTTGGTTTCAGCTCAGATCATGACCCTCCCCTGCTTGTGCTGTCTCTGTCTCTCTAAAAAAAATAAATAAACTTTAAAAAATTATAAATATCTTGCAATTTTATTTGTCAATTATGCCACAATAAAGTTGAAAGGAGAAACCCAGAAATAGGAATTATACCAGAGGACAATTGTAAATTAGAAGTTTTTAGTAAAAAACAGAATAACAAACACATTATTTAAGTTTGTAATGCTAAAATTAAAACATAGGTTAAGTTGTATATAGATAGGCTAGGAGTTATTTTACTTGGCTCATTAGCCACAACAGAAAGAATGTTTGTTAACAAGTTGCTAGAGAAAGCCCTTTCTTTGATGGAAGCACAATGGGGGCCCTGTGTGTTGACCTTGCACCTGGGTTTCTATTTTCTTGCCCATCCTCATAACAGGTCAGTACATGGGAGGGTATTGTAGAATGTAGACCTTGGGGAAGGGACTTATGTTTTGTCCTTGCCTGTTTCTTATCTCCAAGTTGTGCTTCTTTTCTCTGGGCCAGACTCAAATGCAGCTCTTGTGTTTTTAACCCCGTCATAGTCTATGTTTTGATCTACATGGGCTTATTGGAAGAGTCTTTTGACGAATATATACAGTGCTTTGATCTAAAATCTCCTTGTACAGGGAGCCTGGGTGGCTCAGTTGGTTGAGTGTCTGGCTTCAACTCAAGTCATGATCTCAAGTCATGTGGGTTTGAGCCCTGCATTGGGCTCTGTGCTGACAGCTATTTCAGAGCCTGGAGCCTGTCTTCAGATTTTGTGTCTCCCTCTCTCTCTGACCCTCCTCTGCTTGCACTGTCTCTCTCTGTCTCTCAAAAAAAAGTAAAAAACATAAAAAAAATTTAATCCTCCTTTGTAGGGGTAGTAATATGTTTCTTCTCATGAGGTATCTGTGTGGGGAATATCAATCTGATTTGGAATATTGTGAAATATAGTCAATAACAGCAGACTCATTTGCAACATGAGCAGTAGTAGCAGAAGGAGATACCAGTTTCACTTTTTATGGCAGGAGCTGTGCAAATGTCTGCCATTTCCTCTAGGTCGGTGCAGCTCCCAGCACTTTTAGTGGTTTCCATATCTTGGCCATTGGAAGAAGTGTTGTTATGTTTGCCCTGGGACCAGAGAGGTCACTTGCAAACTGTCAAACCAAACTTGTCAACAGACCATTGTGTGCAGATGGAGGTCAAAGACGTAGCTTTGCCTCTGCTGTGACCCTCACCCTCCATAGAAAGCAACTATTGAGGGTCCTTCTCACCAGGACAGCTAGGCTGAGACTGTTGTCAACCTAATGCATGAACACAATGTTCTCCCCACTGAGGATATGAAGCCTGAGAAAAATGTACGCGATATTTCCTGAACGTCTCATGGACATGAGGTTCTGCTAATGCACACAGAGCAATCAAAGAAAAACAGTGTTGATGTCAAGTGAATATAAAAAGCAAAGACCTGTGTCTTTATTTTTTTCCAGTTTCAAACTATGGAATACTTAAAACCATCTTAACAAAGAATACAGTGTGATGAACCAATCTACATGATCTCAGGACTTATTGGATAGATTTAGTGATCACCAGTATGTTACTGGTGGGGAGAAGGACCCGTAGGTCAACGGAGCAGCATAGAGAACACAGGAATAGACCCACACAAGTATGTTAACTGATCATTTTTTTTCTAATCATGGTAAAAAAAAAAAAACTCCACATAACATAAACTTACCATTTTAACCATTTCTAAGTGTACAGTTGGATAACGTTAAGGATACTCAAGCTATCGTGCACCCAACCTCCAGAACGTTTTCATCTTGCAAAACTGAAACTTTATACCCATTAAACAACAGCTGTGTATCTCCCTTTCCTCAGCTTCCAGCAACCGCCATTTTATTTTCTGTTTCTGTGAACAAGGCTACTGCAGAGACCTCATACAAGTGGAATCAGATAGTATTTGTCTTTCTCTGACTGGCTTATTTCACTTAACATGCTGCCCTCAAGGTTTAATTTTTGAAACGGCAAAATTCTAGAAGTAGAAAATAGATCAGTGATTGCCACAGGTGAGGGACGGTGGTGTGGAGGTTATTAAAAACAACCTGAGAGGTCCTCAGGATGATGGAACCATTCAGAATCTTGATGGTGTGATTTCTTGTATAGAAATACAATGAACACACACACACACACACACACACACACACAAGTACACATAAAAGTGAGGAAATCAAAAATAAGAACAGTGATTTATATCAGTGTTAATTGGGCACCTGGGTGGCTCAGTCGGTTAAGCTTCCGATTTCGGCTCAGGTCATGGTGTCATGGTCCCCCAAGTTCAGGCCCCGCGTCCGGCTCTGTGCTGACAGTACAGAGCCTGGAGTCTGCTTTGGATTCTGTGTCTCCATCTCTCTTCTCTTCTCCCATTCACACTTAGTCTCTCTCTCAAAACTAAACATTTAAAAAAAATTTTAAGTACCTTAGATATTTTTAGAATGACAGTTCCTCTAGTGGGAGGAAGGGGGCAAAGAATACTGCTTCTGTCAACTGTATGCAAATCTACTCTCTAAATAAAAAACTCAATTAAAAAAGTAACAATTCTGAAGACCTCTGGGTGTATTTCCTACATCACATACAGTTTTTCATCTCTTTCTCAGGGCTACCCACATATACTTTTCTACTCCCCAACACTTTGTAGTACAAACACTTTTGTCTTTGTAGGAAGATAATGCTTTACTCATTTTTGATTCAGAAAGTACTGTTGTTACTGAACTTTTGATCATTTTTCGACCACTCTGTCTGGTAAACAGAAAGACACAGGTTTCTACTGAAAATGAAAGTGAATGGAGGGATTAAAAATTAGAAACAACAGAACTCTAATCTTTTAAAATTCCCTGCGGTCTATTCACCGGGTTTCCAGATTAACTTTGTTCATGTGGAGCTCTAAAGATGGCCTCCGGGGCCTAAGCATGAAAAAGAATACAGCAGACACCACCCGTGGGCCCTCTGTGGTTCCGTCGAGCCGTCTGGAAGCCGTCCACTGCATTTGTTTCCTCCCTGGAAGGCAAATCTTACATTCATTAGTATTGATTTCTCTGTCTAGAAAGGGCAGCCACTAATTTTAATCCCTGCTTGACATGTAGCTTTTTGCAACTCAGAGCTGCGTTTCTTCTGGGTCCAGTGCTCTGACCGTTTCATGACCATTATGGATCAGGTACACCCTGACGTACATTATCTTACCTTACATAGAAAACAGCGCTCCTCACTTTGACATCCATGTTGGCTTGTTTGCCTGATCTGCTATCATCCGAGGTTCTGTTGGTCTAGAGGTCTTAAGTCCAAAGGCAACAATGATTTCACCCAGGGAGGTAAAAAATAAGCCACTGAGGGGCTCTTGGGGGACTCAGTCTCTTAAGTGTCTACTTCAGCTCAGGTTATGATCTCATGGTTTGTTGGTTTGAGTCCTGCTTCGGGCTCTGTGCTGACAGCTCAGAGCCTGAGGTCTGCTTCAGAGTCTGTCTCCCTCTCTCTCTCTGCCCCTCCCCTGCTCATTCTCTCTCTCTCTCTCTCTCTCTCTCTCTCTCTCTCTCTCTCTCTCTCTCTCTCTCTCTCTCTCTTTCTCTCTGTCAAAAATAAATAAAAAACGTTTAAAAAATGTAAGCCCATTGAACTGGAGTTGAGTCTGTCTCCTGCACACTTTGAGCCCCATTTGCCTCCTGTGGCAAAGTGGGAGTCGCACTGTGCCACCCGGGGGCATGTCCGGGCTGTGAACCACAGGGTGGACTGCTATCACATGAAGGAGGGAGGGAGGAGGCTGTCTGGCCTGCTGATGACGGACAGTGGCCATCCATCAGAGGGTACCATGCATGGCCAGGTCCCTTCAGGAATCAGGTGTGGGTGACTCCGCCAGGCAGAAAATCAGGCCAAGCAGAGGTGCTCCGTAAGGACTATAGAATGTCCCCACATCACTCCCGAATGGTTCCCCAAAACCTACACATGTATGTGTGTACTTATGAGAGAGAGATTAAGAGAGAAAGAATGCATATGGGCAAACCAGTTCCTAAATTCTGAGTAGACTTTATAGAAGTTCCCAGCACTAATCTTGAAATTTTTCCATAAATGTGAAATGATAGCAGAATAAAAAGTTACCCAGATAAAATAAAACCAGTGGCTTGAAAGGGGTCTGAAGCGCATTTCAGACTCTTAGAGACAAAGTTGTTTTCTGTGGGAATTACTCGATAATGATCTCGGTGGCTGTAAATGCATAACCGTAAAACCTAACGTTACTGTGCACACGCGGGGTGTGATTCACTGCGGCCTTCCCAGGACCGTGGCTGGCACGGCCTTTCCCTCTAAATTACTTGGACCTGTTATCTCAGATCACCTCGTGCACTTCCGCTTTGCGCTCTACTGACCTGCCGCAGACGCCCCGCCCCGGAAGCATCTGGAAGGCCCAGAGCACGCCTCATTAACGCCCGTCCCCGACACGCACATTCTTCTTGAGTCCCGCTGTCCGGCTGTGTAACCGACGGCGTGACACCCCTGCCGTCCTGCCGCTTTGCCAGCCGGTCTCTCTTTGTTACGTGTTTTCCTTCAAGGAAGGACGACACGGGTTCAAGTTCATGGAAAAGAAAAACGCTGCTGGTAAGTCTGGACGAGCGGCGTGCGAGGAGGACGCTGTGTTCAGTGAGAACCGATGGAAGGAGGGGTTGGTGGAGTGGCCAGGACCCCGGGGGGCTGAGGTCCGAGAACCGGGAACCCCGGTGGGGCCTCTGCAGGGTGGGGCCCAGGGCCCCCTGGGCCTTGCGATCTGGGGGTAAGGGACCCCCTGCTGAATTTTAGGACGGGACTGGGGAGATGGTAATCCCGAACCATGATCTTCAGTGCTCTGTGTTCTGTCTGCACCGCTGACCGGTGTCGCAGAGGAAATACTGATACAACATGGGGGGGGGGGGCGGGTTCTAACAGGTCTGGGCGTGACATCCAGGATTCCGGATTCCTCCTGTGCTCTTAGGATCACCCCCACTGCTAACCCCCACCCATATCCTAACCTTCTGCATTGATTTAAGGAATCCAAGGGACACCCGTCCCTGGCAACGCTAAGAATCTTTCCTCATTCTCCCCTTCTGTCCCTTAACTGGCTTAAATGTAAAATAAACATATTTTTATTAACAATGTTTCATGTTTATTATTGAGAGACAGAGCATGAACGGGGGAGGGTCAGAGAGAAAGGGAGACACAGAATCCGAAGCAGGCTCCAGGCTCTGAGCTGTCAGAGCAGAGATCAGTGTGGGGCTTGAACCTACGAACCGTGTGATCACGACCTGAGCTGAAGTCAGTCGCCAAACTGCATGAGCCCCCCAGGTGCCCTAAAATAGACGTATTTTTAGATTACAGCCTTTTGGAGGGAGGGCCCTGGAGTTGAGCTCCAGATTCTTGATTTCTGCTCAGTTCATGACCCCAAGGGGGTGGAATTGAGCCCCACCTCGTGCTCTGCGATGGGCCTGCAGCCTGCTTAAGATTGTCTCTCTCTCTGTCTCTCAAATAAAAGAAAAAGTTACAGTCTTGTGGTGCATACAGTTTTATTATCTATAAAGTTCAATTGCAGGAATTTAGCATTTGCATTTTCTCATAATTTATACTAAGTTGAATGGGACTATACCAGTCTGGGCCTCCAGTCATTCTCATCATCTACATCATGCCTGGGTAGGTTTGACGCACTCCAACTCCCAACAAAACTTGCCTTCGGAGAGGCGTCGGCGGAGGGGCTCGCCCGGCATGCACACTGTCTGACGCCGCTTCCCTGTGTTCAGCCACGTGCTGCAGGCAGTGATGACCGCAAACTTGTCCCATCAGTGCTGCTGAGCCACATCATTATGAGGAGACGGATAATTTCTCTTCCTCCCACTTTGGCGATATTGCAATTAATTAGCAAGTGGCCATGCTGTCTGGTGAGACCCCTACGCAGACAACTGGGAGCTGCTCACCCAATGCGAGTAACGGCTACCAGTGGCCGTCAGTTGTCCACGTTGCTTTCGTAGGAGTTTCAAAATGACGGCCTTCTGCCTTCACTATCCTCCTGTGCTCATGGAGCCCGGTCCCTGGGTATCAGCCAGTCAACTCTCTGATAAGCTTTTCTTATTCGAACTGGTAATTATTAGTTTCTTGGGACACCTGGGTGACTCAGTCGGTTAAGCGTCAGACTCTTAATTTTGGCTCAGGTCATGATCTCACAGTTGGTAAGATCGAGCCCCTCATCAAGCTCTGCACGGACAGCATGGAGCCTGCTTGGGATTCTCTCTCTTTCTCCCTCTCTCTGCCCCTCCCCCACTCACCCTTTCTCCAAAAATGAATAAGCTTAAAAATATTATTAGTTTTTCAAGGTTCAGTTCATAACTATCATCACATCAACTGCCCATTAAAGTATCTAAATTTTATTCAGCACAAACCACTGGAAATGAAACATCTCAGATGAGTGACCTACATTAAATTTCAGTATTTTTTTCATGATTGAAAATAAAAGCTAATGGGGACACTTTAATGCAATCGGATAAATCATTCTCTGTTATGTGTCATTTTGTTTTGATAGCGAAAATGGGAAAAAAAAAAAAAAACTTGTCCTGATCCTGTTAGAAATGCATGCCTGGAAAATCATAATGATCCAGGACCTCTGGGCCAATCAATAACTCGATTTAATTGGGCTCAAACTTTCAAAAACATAATGCCAGACATCTGTCAGGTTTTGTTTCTTTACCTCCTTTGCTCTTTGGTAGAATTAGGTGGAAAGTCCAGAAGAAAAGCAAGTCTCTTACACATACCTTGGAAGGCTGATTCTAACTACCTTGACATTGAAAGCTAAAAATAAAAAAAATAAAAAAAAAGAAAGAGGTTACTGGGAACATTAAGCCAATGAACCAGGTTATACTGTTGGCATTTGTTACCTGTATATTGATGCTGTCTTCACAATAGTCAGTAAACATTCAGTTGGTATGACTGTGATTTGATTATCAGAAGTTTCTAGAGGTGACTGCTTTGGCTGTACATAGGAATTCTTTAAACGTTACCAGAGCCATTTATTTAAACCACTTCATCTTCTGTGAAGAGTACCATTATTATTGAGTATATTATGCACTCGTATCTCATTATTACCCTTTAATATGGTACTACCGGGAGCAGCATGGAGGACTAGATACACAAAGGACGTAATGTGACCTTCCGTGAAATCACTCTACATGGCATTTGAGATATTCTTCTGTTTGCAACATTTAGCAGAGCTTTAAATATAGACAGACCTTTGTTTGACCAAAAAAAAAAAAAAGTATATTTTTATATTCTTCATCATTGAAAATCTTGAGAATTTCTATTTCAAAAGCTGTATTTGTTTGTAAGTGTTAGTATTAGAAGCCCTGCAGAAGCATGGGGCGCCTGGGTGGCTCAGTTGGTTAAGCATCTGACTTCATCATGATCTCACAGTTTGTGAGTTCAAGCCCTGCGTCGGACTCTGTGCTGACAGCTCAGAGCTTGGAGCCTGCTTCAGACTCTGTGTCTCCCTCTCTCTCTGTCCCTCCCCCTATTGCACTCTGTCTCTCTCTCTCTCTCAAAAATAAACATTAAAAAAAAAAAAGAATCCTGCAGAAAAACTGGGGTAGAATTCCGGAATCAGTTTCACCAAATGTCACAACAATTCTCTAGTTAAAGGCCAGCTCGATGTTTGAAAATAGGAAATAGAAACAATATTTTTAAGCAGACTGCACAAACACTATGGTATTATATAGTTATGTAAATGTATTTCCAGCTAGATAAGATGATATGACAGGATTCTAGAAACTACTAAGTAAGCAAAGAAGATCGTGCAAGCTCCTGGGACTCTTTCTCAAAAGACAGCATGTACAGACCTAGTTCTTTCTTATTAGTCTCTGTTCTTCTCCCTGCTTATATGAAAGCTAACGTAGTTACTGAGCCTCAAGTGACCAGCATGGACTGTGCAATTCAGGGCAACCCCTTAGAGATTGCAGAGCATCATAATGGAAGAAATCTTAGTCTCCAGTAGAGTCCTACAACCGTAAGAACATCCCTGCTCTGAACAACCTGATACATTTGGTCATGGGTATTCAAGCCACTGTGAAATTTAGTTTTCAGATGCATACAGTTGAACCTGACCTCTATTAATATGCAGATAAGGAAGAGTAAGTAAATATCTTTTCATCCTACCTTTTAATTTAGTAGCATAAGAATGTGATCCCAAGAGAGGTGGCAGCCATTTTGCAGCCATGAGGAGTCATACGTGAAATGGAGACACCCTCACTGAAATAGATAAACAGGACATAGCACCTGAAAGAGTTGCGTAGCCATAAGCAGCAAATGGCAGGTATCAGAGGTGCTCCTGGGAAACATTTTCACAAAAATTTTTTTTTAATGTTCTTATTTATTTTTGAAAGAGAGAGAGAGAGAGAGACAGAGTGCCAGCAGGGGAGAGGCAGAAAGAGAGACAGGGAATCCAAAGCAGGTTCCAGGCTTCGAACTGTCAGCACAGAACCCAATGCAGGGCTCAAACCCATGAATGGTGAGATCATGACCTGAGTTGAAATCAGATGCTTGACTGACAGAGACATCCTGGCGCCCTGCCTGGGAAACATTTTTATGTCATCTGTTATAGTCTCAGAAATAACATCTATGTAACTAATATAGTGATGTCTCTAAGGATGGATGTTATTTAAAGGACATAATTCTTAGCCTTCCTTGCAGTTGGGTAGGGCCTTGGAATGAGCACTGGCCAATGAAAGTTGAGCAGGAGGGTCACATGTCCTCACTGCCTCCTAGCTACATAGCAAAGAGCCCGTGCTGGGCCCAGTCTCCTTCCTCCACTGGGCTGAGAGGGTCATGTGGTGTGGAACGCGGAATTTCCGTGATGAGGGCCCACACTTCCTGCCAACCCACACGGAATATGTTCTGGGATTGGGAGGTATACTTTCGCCATATAAAGTCCTGGAGACATTAGGGCTGTATCAGCATAAGCAAGACCATATTGATGTTAATAAAAATGTTACCAGAGCTAACAATGACAAGTCCAAATAGTTCAAAAACTATAATTAATAAAAACTCCCAAGTTACGTTGCTTCATAAAATTAACCTCCACTTGGGTTCTAATGTCTCCATTCCAAAAAATATTTCATGCCACTAGAGATTTTTGTGATTTTGCTTTCTTTTCAAAATTGTGACAAACATAAAATCAAACTCCACACACTTCTGCATTTTTCTTTTCTAAGATAGTCGTGTGTCTTGGCCACGTAGTTATATCTCACTCTTTAAAAACAAAAAAGAATGTATTCTGCACAGGTAAAAACATAGTTAAGCAGGTAACCATGGAAACGCTAAGGTAAGACGCCAGTGGCCTCCTCAGCTTCCCAGTGTGACAGACTTGTGGGTGCAGGATTTTACTGCCATTTAAAGCCTGTCTGACTGTGATGATCCAGCCAACGTCCGGACCGATCCACAGCTCAGATCAGTGACCACGTGTCTGCCAGAGGATCTGGCTCTGAAATGAGCGTCTCTACAGGCTTTTGAATCAATTATTTTCAATTATTTTTCTTGGCTCCTGGCAAACGTTTAAACAGGTCATATATTAATCTTCAGCAGTAAAAATTAATCACTATATAATAGTTTATTATCAAATTGGTTTCCATATAACACCCAGTGCTTCTTCCCACAAGTGCCCCCCTCCATGACCCTCACCCCCTCCCCTCCCTCCCCCTCCCCCTTCAGTCCACTGTTCATTTTCAGTAGTCTCTCATGATGTGTGTCCCTCACTCTCCCCAGCTGTCTTTCCCCCTTCCCCTCCCTGTGGTCCTCTGTTAGGTTTCTCCTGTTAGACCTATGAGTGCAAACATATGGTATCTGTCCTTCTCCACCTGACTTATTTCACTTAACATGACACCCTTGAGGTCTATCCACTTTGCTACAAATAGCCAGATTTCATTCTTCCTCATTGCCATGTAATACTCCATTGTATATATGTGCCACATCTTCTTGAACCACTCATCAGGTGATGGACATTTAGGTTCTTTCCATGTTTTGGCTATTGTAGAAAGTGCCGCTATGAACATTGGGGTACAAAAGAATTGATATCATACCATGCACACTTTTAGATCATAATGCTATGAAACTCGGAAATTAATCACTATAAATGAAGGGCTCATCACTGGAGCTGAAGTAGACTATTTTGTCAGAAATCAGACAATCTGAGATGATTGTACAGAGTTTTATATGTCAAGGAAAGAATATGGAGTTTCTTTGGGAAGCATCCATTCTCTGTGCTGTATTTAAATTTTCTTGCTTGTTCATCTTTGAGAGAGAGACAGAGAGGGAGAGCCTGAGTGCGGGGAGGGACAGAGAGGGAGGGAGACACAGAACCCAAAGCAGGCTCCAGGTTCTGAGCTGTCAGCACAGAGCCCTATGTGGGGTTTGAACCCACAAACTGCACGTATTTAAATAGGAGCATGGAGACAGCATGTTTCCACTTGGAATATTCTGATATGAACCTACAAAAAGTCATGTTCTTTGGCTCAGATTTCCTTCCATGAGCACTGACATGATCTGGACAGGATCCTTCCTCTGGGGTTGATACAAATAAGTCAGAACTACCTATCAGGCCAGACGTGAGCGCTTTCTCAAGGCCTGTGCTGAAAGGGGAAGATATCTTGACCAAGACACAACAGCCACGTGTGTGGGGTCTCAGAACAAAACTGAAAATAGTTTCTAGTCCCAGGTGGGAGTTCAAAGGCAAGGGCATCTGTCCCAAAGGAAACGAAAGCCCTAGGGATACATGAGCATTTTTACAGGATACGTCTGCAGAATGTGAGGGATTCTAACCAAGCATCCCAGCCAGACGCTCAAAGCCACATTTACAAACAGATGAATGACGGTGGAGAGCACGCACATCCTTCCCCTCGCATCTGAAAGGGGCCTCTTTTTACCCAGAAGCAGAGAGGAAGGGGAGACTGAAGAGGGTGACTAGGGAAAAAGAGAAACTGAGTCAAAGCAGACTCAGCACAAAGAGAGGTCTTTCCTTTTTTTAAAATTTTAATGCTTTCTATTTATTTTTGAGAGACAGAGACAGCGTGAGCAGGGGAGGGTCAGAGAGAGATGGAGACACAGAATCCGAAGAGAGGCTCCAGGCTCTGAGCTAGCTGTCAGCACAGAGCCTGACACGGGGCTTGAACCCACGAACCGCGAGATCATGATCTGAGCCGAAGCCTGACGCTTAGCCAACTGAGCCACCCAGGCGCCCCAGAGAGAGGACATTCCTAATGAACAGAGGAGGACATGTCAGCACTTCCAGAAGCTAGAGCTCCTCCTCCGATTTCCCCGTAACGCCTGTGTGGCCACTGGGTCTCTGCAGAGCAGCCTGGACATAGAGCATTTGGTTTATTTATTTTCAATCATCGGGGAGCTCCCTCGCATGCCTGGTGGGCTGAGCGTGCGGACGGGAGGGAGAGAGACAAGGGGAGAATGAACACGGTGATG
Organism: Mungos mungo; assembly: GCA_004023785.1. Lineage (NCBI taxonomy): Eukaryota > Metazoa > Chordata > Mammalia > Carnivora > Herpestidae > Mungos > Mungos mungo. The sequence continues at coordinate 49,554 of PISW01005992.1, forward strand.
GGGTGGTACTAAGCCAGGGGGCACATTGCCTAGTCAGTGACCACTGTGGGCCACATGCTTTCCTTCCCACAAAATGTCATGAGATGTGGGGGGGGACATCGGAACACCGGAATCAGTCCCGGGTCTTTCCAAGCTCAGGCATCACACAACAGAGGCATCACCACCTTAGCCAACAAGCCCGGTTCTGAGATTATTCTGAGTACATGGGGGGTGCCTGGGTGGCTCAGGTCGGTTGGGCAGCCACTTCGGCTCAGGTCATGATCTCGCAGTTTGTGAGTTCTGCGTCGAGCTCTGTGCTGCCGGCTGGGAGCCCGGACCCCCCTTCAGATTCTGTCTCTCCCTCTCTCTCTGCCCCACCCCTGCTCATGGTCTGTCTCTCTCTGTCTCTCAAAACATGAACAAACAATTAAGAAAATAAATTTGAGATTATTCTGAGTACACTCTTCTCAGCTCATGCCCAAGGGAGTGGAAATCCCCAGAAAGCAAGACATGAGTTCCAGAGGGAAAGCCACCGAGAAACTCGAAGATTCGTGCCAAGTCAGGGTGGGAGGAGTGATGAGGACTCACTCTAAGCTTCAGGAGGTTGCCTCTAGCTGGACTCCAGGTGCCCCGCGCAAAATGAAAAGGCGGAGTCCCTTCTTCAAACATTGCTACTGCTCAAGACAAATACAACAATGTGTTGATGAAACCAGCCTGAGGTCCTTCTGCATAGGGGGCCCTGTGCGCTGTGAAGGTCACAGCCCCCCACCCCAGGCACACCTTGACCCCAGGATGCCCCCGCAAGGATTTAAGGGGAACTTGGGAGCTCACTCAGACTATTCAGGTGCCAGATAACCTTTGGAGAAACACAGAAAAAAAACAAGGGAAGACCTCACAAGTTGCTTGAATGCTCTAGCCAGGTCTAGCAAAGGCAGATCTCCGCCAGCACCCCTACATTTCCCATGGGGGGGGCACTAACCCCGCCGAGGTGAGAGAGTTGCTCCTTACAATACACTTACAATACAGGAAATCCACGTGGGCAAAGTGCCTCATTAACCTGGTTGCTTAAGGATGCTAAACTATAGCAGCACTTAAGAAAAGGGGCAGGGAAACTAAGGAATTAAAAAAAAAAAAACGACACTTAAAGATTTGGACTTTACTAAGCCACAAAGACACAGCCCTTTCAGGCTACATACACAGGAGGCAATGGGCTCCGAACAAGCTGGACATTCCAAAGAGCGAAGGGATCCCTGAAGAATATTGAAAGCAAAAAGTACACAGCTGTAAGAAAACGGAATTTCCAAACGGGAAGAGACAGATTCTAACACTGCAGATGTTAGAGTTATGTAATTTGATCATCAGGCTTCTCCAGTGTAACTGTGTGAACACCCTCCACCCACTGTGGGCTCCTCCTAGGTTCTCCCATTGGCTTACACAATGATACATTGTTTACAATTCACCAACTTGTATGTAACAGAACTCAGGATAAATCATCACAAATTAGCACGTGCGTTGATTTCAGTCTTTTGTGTCTAAAATGTAAGTTATTATCACCTCTTGGTATCATTTATTCTCTTTAGCTTGAGAAATCTTTCTGTATTTTCACAAATTAACATGTGCATTGATTTCAGTCTTTTGTGTCTAAAATGTAAGTTATTATCACCTCTTGGCCTCATTTATTCTCTTTAGCTCGAGAAATCTTTCTGTATTTTCCAAAAACATTGTCAAAGATGGTTGGCAGAAACACAGCTTCTTCATCAGAAGATCTATAACTTGGCAGGAAGCAAGCTTAAATCTGAATCCTGAGCTAACAGCACTCAGTGTTACTTTCTAAGGTTAGCATTGCTCCTTGTGACGGACAGACACGTGCTGTCATATGGTGGCCATAACCCCAGCCTTAATATCTGGCATTTGCCCAATGGGGTGGTTGGGAAGCCACTGTTTTGGAGACAAGAACATGACAAGAACATGAAAACCACTTCTAGCGATATGAGTGGGCACACAGGGGTTAGGCAACAAGATCACAAAATAAACAACAGGCTCTGCTCATGAGAGATCTCACCTTATTGACAGAGAATTTGATAATTTGCAGAACAGCAAGACAAGTACTGAAAACTCATCAGAGAAGAAGTCACTCATCTTGAAGCCATGTGGAGTGCTGGCTCCATGATCTCAGGCACCTTACTTATGCTCTTTGTGGCTGAGTTTTGACATCTGTAAAAGGATAATAATGAGAGCACTCACTTTATGGGGATGCCGTGGCTGTCATACCAATCGCTTGTCAAAGGAGTGGAAGTGGATGTGTGTGGTGGGTTCTAGCAGCTGCTTTTGGTTTCTGTCTGCTTTCCCCTGGATTCTCAGACTCCTCCTCCCCTGCAGGTCATCCCTCTGGTCCCACTCTTCCACAGGGGGTAGCCGAATGCTGCCCCCAAAGATCACCAGGTCCTGTTCACCTCCAAACTTGTGAATATGAGCTTATATATTAGAAGGAGTTTGGCAGGCAGGATTAAGTGAAGGATCTTGAGATACGGAGATTAGTTTGGATTCTCCAGGTGGGCCCAACACAATCACGAGGCTCCTTGTCAAAGGGAGACAAGTAGGTCAGAAAAGAAAGAAGGAGACTTAGTGACTGAGCAGGAGGTTGGAGTGAGATGAAGATGGGGTCATGCTACAGAGAATACAGCCACTGGGGCTGAGGATTCGGGAAATGATTTTCCCCTCCAGCTTCTAGAAGAAACCAGACTTACTGACACACTGCCTTTAGCCCAGTGAAGCTGATTTCTGAGTCGTGGCCTCAGCCATGGCTTGTGTTGTTTTAAGCCACTAAGTTTGTAGTAATTCATTGCAGCAGCCATGGACATACTAATGTGTGTACTTCATGAAGGCATGGCACTTTCAGAAAATAAATGAGCTTGGGAGGAAATGTATTGAAGCGTGAGTCTTGGCAAAAGCTGTCTGTGTTCATCCTTCTGCCATGAGCTCCAGAGCCACGATGGTGGCACCAGTGCTGTGGATCAGAAGTCACCGGAGACGTGGCTTCCATCTGTGATGCGTGTCACATCCTTGCCGGAAAACGAGAATTAAGTCCACAAGTAAGCAACACAGTGAGGAAGCGGAAGTAGCCACGCAAAGAAAGATCATGCAGAGTGGGAAGCCATGTCTGCCCAGAATCGTAGGGAAAGTTCTCTAAGAGAACCTAGCACTCGGCCTGGAGGTAGGGAGTCACAGCCTTTGCTTACATGAAAGGAAAAGCTTCTCTGGCTGATATGTGTGACAAAGAGAAGCTGACATGTGGGAAGACAGGGAGGCAGCTCACAGAATGAACTGCCAGCTCAGAAAAGTGGTGAGCCAGGAGGCGGCCAGGGGCTGGGCACGGTCCTCCTCAGTGAAAGGAAAGTCAACAGAGTCACATTGGGCCACCTGCCACTGGGGCAGTTCACCTCAGTGGGGGGACCTGGCCTATCCCTGGTGCCAGCTACTGAACCAACACCTGGGAGAGTCCCAAGTCTGCCTGGGACCCCACGCCACCTGCTGGTAGCATAGCGATCCCCCCAGGATCCTCCTCCAGATGGTAAACAGGTGGAGTTGAGCATGCCTCAAACCAGAATTAGGATACTATGCTCTGAAAAATGAAAGTGCACGTTGGACGTAGGAAAAGGGCAGTTTCCCACTTGGGATGTGATGGGAAGGATTTCTCCATACAGCCATGGTGACTGTTATGAGGAACCAGGACGGAGGAACAGATGGACAGTGACAGGTGACAGGAAGGGGATGGCGAGACCAGCTGGCCTGGAGTGTGATGGGAGCTAAGACTGAAACTACATATGGAGCCAAAGTGTGGAAAAGCACAGCAATGCCAGAAAAGAAGGCTCGACTTAATCTTGTAGACATGGGAGGCCTTTTAAGGTATCTCATTGGTCTTACTTATTTCTGTAGGTGTTTGCAATATCACGTGAAGGCAGAAAGGATGGGCGAGGACCACTGGTAAAGGGACTTATTATCTCGGAAAGAGGTAATGAGTCCTAAAATAAGGTTTGCAGCATTAAAAATGAATTTCCTCAGTCAAGAGGAACTTACGCATTTTCTCCTTCCAAATGATGGATCTAATCTCTTGCCCCAAATCAGAAGGGCTGGGTAGTCCTGTCACCTGGCCTTTGCACAGCCAGAGCCGTACCTCTAGCAGCCTCCTCTTGACATGCTGACCTGGGTACGTAGAGGGAGATCCAGCCGCTGTTGCATGAGAACTCATCCTCATAATATCAAAGCTTCTCCAGCAAGCATTAAAGGAAACCAGGAAATATTGAGGACAGAAAAAAATCATCAAACATCCTTCAAAAGAAGGATTGTGGACTCTGAGGGTGATGGAATAGGACATGCCAACAGGAGGCAGAGCAGATAAGAAAGAGGGAATAGTGAAATACGTTTAATTGAACAGTTCTGGGGATCCACTTGCTGTTTTCAGTCACACCATAATGGTGTGTCTCATGTTCTTCAGAGCATGCTTCCTTCCAGAATTCTCCATAGTCATGCATTGTAGGAATGGTGGACACCGGGTTTTCCTACGCCCTCCTGCCTGGCTGGCCGCCAACCACAGAGGCGGAGGAGCCTCTCCTTCCATCCTGGTCACCAGCAGACTCTCTTACCACCCAACCACACTGCTTCCTGCCCCACTTGTTCACGTGAGAAATGATGCTTAGCCTCATGGCAGCCATTCTGGAAGCGTGACCCCGAGAGCTGGAGAATCATGGAAACACTGACCACCAGTGACAGTCCTGCCACTGTGGAAGAGTTAATACCATAGGGACTACATGTCTTTAGCTTCTGGTCAGCTAAGCAACGTATCCTTAGGGTTCAGTCACTGTGGATGCTGGTGTTAACCTGCAGTTGACCGCATCCTAATTGTCACAGTCCCAATGAGAGAATATTAAATGTGCATCGGTTTAGCACTTGAATCTGAACTGGCCCTCCAGCCTCTGGAGGTTGTAAAAGATTGTTGAAACAGTAAAGGATTGTCATTGACTGTGTCCTTCTTCACCAGACTTCAAAGAGGAAGGGAGATCATTTATAGAATTAATAAATGAGTCTTATACTTGAATTTCCAACATCTTAATCAAAATCTCTTCTCCCTCTTGATTTCAAATAGTTACTCAAATAAAATATACTTTTTAGCAAGCCAATGCAAAATGTATCAGTGGCTGGTGATTTATTAACCCTTGACTCTTCCAGTTTTAAAAAGCATGATAAGTAATCTGCTCAGTCGTCATGATATGTCCTCGGATTTTTTAAATCCTTGAAACAAATTAGTGAGTTTACTCAGAGTTGGCATGACCAAGATGATCTGTTTTAAACAATCGGAAATAAGTAGTTATAATAAAGCTTTGGAAAGAACTGGTTTTTTTAAAATTTTTTTAATTTTTTAAATTTTTATTAGTTTATTGTCAAATTGGTTTCCATATAACACCCAGTGCTTCTCCCCACCAGCGCCCCCCCACCATGACCATCACCCCCTTCCCACTCCTCCCCCTTCAGCCCTCGGTTGGTTTTCAGTATTCAGTAGTCCCTCATGGTTTGTGTCCCTCTGTCTCCCCAACTCTCTTTCCCCCTTCCCCTCCCTATGGCCCTCTGTTAATTATTTACAAATCTTTATGCCTCCAAGTCATTTCAGGCTATTCATTAAAGGCCAGTTTAATAATGAGAGATGAAAAAATATTTATTTTTTGAAAGAGAGGCCACGAGCCATGGAGACAGGGAGAGAAAGAGAGAGAGAGAGAGAGAGAGAGAGAGAGAGAGAGAGAGAGAGAGAGAGAGAATCTCAAACAGGCTTCACCATGCTCCACACTGAGCCCAACACAGGGCTTGATTCCTGGCCCTGGGATCATGATGTGAGCCCAAATCAAGAATGGGACACTTAACCAACTGAGCCACCCAGGAGCTCCAAGAGATGGAAAAGGTTTTTTTCTTATTTAAAAACATTTTTAACTTTATTTATTTGAGAGACAGACTGTGTCTCTCTGTGAGTGGGGAAGGGGCAGAGGGAGAGAGAGAGAGAGAGAGAGAGAGAGAGAGAGAGAGAGAGAGAGAATGCCAAGCAGGGTCTGCACTGTCTGTGCAGAGCCCGATGTGGGGTTCAAAACTCACAAAATCCTGAGATCAGGACCTGAGCTGAAACCAAGAGTCCAATGCCTACCCAACTGAGCTCCCCAGGAGCCCGGAGATAAAAAATTTTAAAACAAGACACTGAGATGGATGAATCTTATTTAGTGCAATGTGGTTTTGCCAGCTCAGTGTGACTTTGCTGTGAATTCCATTGATCCCATATTCTATAGGTCGACACATAAGCTATTAGCTTCCATGCCTTTAAAAATTTCTTTTAGGCCTTGGCTTAAGTAAATCGTAATTCAGGAACTCCATCTGCCAGTTTTTCTAAAAGAGACTTGATTCCACAGACCAGAAATGATAAATAGCAGAGCTTGAGGTTACATTTGTTAGCTGGTCTCCCCAAGTAGCTGTATTTCTGTTCCCAGAACATCATTCTCAATAAAAGGGGGAAAAAACTCTTTTACTTTTTCTCTCTTGCCTTCGATGTTATATTAAAAGGCCTCCAGCTGGTGCAAATGGGCGGCCAGGACTGGACATCACCCCTGAGTCCTGGATGTCAGGAGGGTTGGCCACCAGATATCGCCTAGGAAGAGCCAGGAGATGACAAATCAGGCTCAGAGACCTCCTCGGCATCATTTCCCTTAAGTCTGGCTTGCTGCCCTATCAAAGGGCAGTGGGTCAGGAAAGTGGACTTGAGACAAATCAGAAGCCGTCAGGTGAAATGAGTGGCGTTTCCCAATTAGGACTCAGCCATAGAATGTGCTTTTCCTAAAAGGCAAAAAAAAAAAAAAAAAAAAGGAATGTTGTCTTCTCAAATTTACAAACAGCAAGTTTCTTACATCTGGTTTAAACAAATAAGAGCTTCGAGGTCATTTAATGTTTGTAATGTTTCTATGCACAATGTAAGGACATATACACATATATATGGACTCTGCACCAACATTAGCTGTGAGGATTCAATTGTATATATGTATATATACACACATAGTGTCTTAAAGACTACAGATGTTTTTAAAAGATTTATGTTATTACTATTCATTATCAACTGTGAACAAGGCATATTACTAAAGTTATTACACTTACACAGTTATTTGCAAAACGCCTAGAAAAAAATCATCATGTGGACCTAGGGGTTTGGATGTCATATAATACCTTTCTGGTCTCGCCTTTGCCTATTTCTGACTATTTTTAATTTTTTAAAATGTTTATTTATTTTTGAGATATATATATAAAGAGAAGGCACACACTTGCATCAGTAAGGGAGGGGCAAAGCGAGAAGGAGACACAGAATCCAAAGCAGGCTCCAGGCTTCCTGCTGTCAGCACAGAGCCTGATGCGGGGCTCGAGCCCACAAACTGTGAGATCATGACCTGAGCCGAAGTCAGATGCCTAACTGACTGAGCCACCCAGGCACCCCAACTTCTCTTAACCCTTATACAGCCTCTATTCCCTCCAAGGAGCCCTTCTTGCTATCCCCTGAATGTGGCAAGTTCCTTCTCTAGGGAATATGTTACTTCCGCCTCCCCCCTCTGCTCCCCACTGCTTGACAAGTGCTTCGTAACTTTATCACCTGTTTTTTCCCTCGGAACCTGTGCAGAATCTCCCAGGTACCCTTCCCCTGCGCCCTCCCACTACTCTGCTTCTCTGTGCTTCCCAAGACTGTCAAGGTCAACAGTGTGTACACCATCATTGTATCCTCATCCCCTGCACTGGTACAGGACATGGGATGCACATTCCTAGCCGACTTGTGGAATGGGTGGAAGAATTCACAACTATCGACGAAGGGGCACGTTGCTCTTCAGACAAACGGGGCTTCCATCACACCAGCTCTGGCCCTGGGAGCAGAAGGGGCAGGTGTACAAGCACCGTATTCCCTCATCTCTTCATTAGAGCAGAGTACAGTCGAGATCCCAGCGACAAAACTAGTTCTAAACCTGTCGTCGCAAGGTCTGAATTATACCTCATCATTTTATCAGAAATGATCGCTGATAAATGTCTTCCAAAGTGAAATCGCAATAATAAAACAAGGCTTCGGTAGGGGCAGATCTGTATGTAACATTGCTGAGAAGCAGTTTTCAGCCGGAAAGGGTTTGGAGCCATTTCTCCATTATTTTTAAGGGAGTGTGAGTGCAGAGTGGCTCAGACTCAATATAGTATTCAGATTTTTTTCTATGGAGATTCTATGGGAAAATCAGAACCAGATGGTTCTATAAAGGTAAGAGAGTTCCAAACAGCCTTATTCTTCTAAGCATATGTACACTAGGATTTATTATGACTCTGGTATTTTTAATTTTTTTAATATATTTATTTTTTAGACAAAGAGACAGAGAGTGAGCAGGGGAGGGGCAGACAAAGAGGGAGACAGAATCTGAAGTAGGTTCCAGGCTCTGAACTGTCAGCACAAAACCTGATGCGGGGCTCGAACCCACGAATTGTGAGATTGTGACCTAAGCCGAAGTCGGACACTTAGCTGACTAAGCCACCCAGGCGCCCCATGACCCTGGTATTTTGAAAGCCAAATGACACATAACTGAATTCCCTGGATAAAGTATTTCTTCCTAAATGTCCCTAGCTCACTACAGATTTCAGAACAAGCATCTGTGAATTGATGATATGTGAAATTTAAACCTAAAAAAAACAGATGATTTTTATTTAGTATTTTAATAGTGCACATTAGCGGCTAGTACCAGACATTGTTCCAGAAATTTCCATCTCTGGAGGACTTGGGCTCACCATGGGGTGAGTAGTTTTTCTTTAAGAAGTTTCCATCTGGCAGTTTCTGAATGGTCAGCATCTGCTTTAATAATTGAGCTTGACTTAAAATGTTTAAAAGCAGACACGAGTCCTTTAAAATTGAATCCAAAGAAGGAGCGATCAAGCTATTGACTTCTGTGAAAAGAAACAGAAAGAAAACAAACCAGGTACAGAATAAAGGAAAATAGCCCCTCACTGAGACTTCTTAAAATAATGATTTGAAGATTTCTCTCCCTTCCCTTCTTGGTGAGACAGACTCCCTGGATAACACATCCTAACACGTCCAGGTTACCTGGCAAGGAACACTGTCTTTTCTGGTTCAAGGTCAGTAATCACCCTTATCCTGAAGGTACACACAAAATACTTTGGTTGGGATGTCACACAGTTCTGGAAAGGGGGATACCTTTACCAAAATAACTGGTGAAGTAAAAAAAGAAGACCTTTGGGGTTCTCTGTTTTATCTTTTTTATTATTTTTACTGCCACTGAGAACAAATGGGAACACTGTGTTACATGGAAGGAAAAAAGTTAACAACAACAACAACAAAAACTACAGGAAATCATACATATATAACTCATTTCTTGTGGTCTTGGGTAGCTGTGCTCCATGTTAGTGTCCCAGAAGCAGAGAGAAGGAACCAATCCTGCCACCGACGGCCGGTAGCTATCAGGACAAGTCACGACCACAGATACATGATGTCCTCAGGGTGGGGCACACACCCTTACTTAGCGTCACTCCTTCTGCCCCTCACGTGAGCATGAGAGATAATAAAAGTTACCACTCCAGGAGTTACGGACCCAGTAGCTGAGCTCCTGCCCTGCTCATTACCCAGGTTTATGGCAGGTTATTTCTGTGGGGTTGAGGCCTTGTACATGGGGGGCTGGGGGAAGGGAGTTGTGGGGTGAGTATTATTTTTATTGTTGGGAAAACCTCATTAAAAACAAAGTCTCCTCCCAACCTACACAAAAGCCCTCTTCATAAAGGTCATAGAAAGGAAAGTTTTATTACTGAATTAGTGTTAACCAAAATGTGATAAACATCACTGGTAATCTGCTAAGAGGCTGCAAAGAAGACACAACCAATGACGTATTATAAACAATAACTAGCCCTCGAGTGGACAGTACTGTTTGTCACACATAATTCATCCTAAATATACTTGAAAATGGAGGAAGCCGTCCATGTCAGTTAACTCTAGAGGAAAAATAATTTACCCATTTCCTTCTGATAGGAGACAGTTTTGCCACTTGGGGTGAGGTGTTCACCGATTTGGTTTCTACCCCAGCTCTGAAACCGGGAGGTAGGCCCATCTCTTCCTAGATGATGGCATCCAGGAGATGGCTCCCGGGTCCTTAAGAAAGACAGTCCAGCATCAGAAAGCTGGTAAGAAACTTACTTGGCTTCTAAAAAGATTTACATACTTTTCAAGAGACAGAGGAAGGACTTTTTTATATGTAATATACTTAATATACACAGTTTGCTCTTTTAGAAGGTTCAAAAATAGATAGTGTATAACTAATTTGTTCTAAAAATAACTATAATGGGCAGTACCAGAGTTGAATAGGAACCTCAAGGGTCTCCTGCCATTATCTGTTGGGGCCATTCTTTGGACCAGTCATTTGTATATGACCAATAGAAAATAATACTATATAAAAAGAACACTTACACCATTCTTCTGTTAGGCAGATAAAAAGCTAGCTGTAATTCAAGCTTGCAGCCATGCAACAGAATATAGGCTTAGGGTAAGGGTTTAAGTTCAGGTTAGGGGTTAAGGGGTGGGGGTAGGGGGTACGGTAAGGGTTTGGGTTAGGATTACATAAACTTCCAAGTTTAGATGATCCATGAAAGTGTCTGAATAACAGAGAGCTCAGTAAGTTGTATGCCTACTCTTCCATTTTTATTGTGAATACTTATTCCCTCCTGGCCTTTTGAAATGAAGGACTGGAAAGTTTGATTAATTATTCAGAAATGCAGAAATGCCCTTTGCCTGTTATCTTTATGAAATGCAAATTACAGATTCAGAAAAACTAAATGGTGACTGGACATAAAGCCTGGAACAATGATTACCGCTAATGGAGAGGCCTTAAAAGTCAGGACATCCAGGAAGAAAGGGGATGGGGAGGGCTTTTTCTTTTAAAATTAAACTTTCTCAATGCTAAGCTGCTTATGCAACTTTGGTTTTGGTCTTCATTTGAAGGAATAATTTCTTAATCAATAGCACTTGCATGAAAGCAGCTTTGAGCTTTTGGAAGAGAACAGAACAGTTTCAAAGCAGGGCCTGCTGCTCAGAAATACAATATTGCCTCATTAAAGTGAGAATCTCCAGCTGGGCAAGGGTGACGGCCAAGGTCAAAGAGAAGAGTCAGCATTCATTAAGATTTTCTCACTAAATACCCATTTTTAAATCATACTTTAAAAATCTTAACTAAATTGTAAGCCTATGATCATCCACTCTTTAAAAGCTAAAGGTTCACTTTCTCTTGTCCGGGTCTGAAGGAGGTAGGTGCCAATACTTTTTTTTCTCTCCCAAAGGTGGGGTGGGTTTAGGCTTTCAGAACAGTAGGAGGTCTTGAGATTACAGAAGGTCTGGGTAGAAATCTATAGAGTTCAATTTATATGTCCTAACAAAGTTTGTTTTTTTATTTTAAATCTCAGTATAGGTAATAAAATTTCCTGGAATAGAATTCATGTACTATAACTTTTGTACTCCTTACACTTCCACAAGCATATGTTTAACAGTCTATAACAAAAGATATTTTTTCCAGAATTAAAGTGTGTTTTAAAATATAATTCTTATGTATTCACTTCTATATCAGTACAGATTAATTCGCCTTGCCAAAATGAAACATTTCCATGCCTATGTGCCAGAGTAAGTAATGATCAGAGTAGATACTCTGCACTAAATACCACCATCTGGTAATTCCAGTAAAGAGTACACAAACACCACTTTCCTCCAAAATACTTTGAAAGAAATCATGATTACTTGTCAAAAACAGACAAAGTGCTTAAAAATGTGTCTGTTTCCTCAATGCAGTAAAAAAGTTTGTGTTGAGTTGGATTTTGCTTCCCAGGAACTGAAGACAGAGTCTATCATTTTATGCCTTAAATCTTTGTAAAAGTAAATAAATGTTTTCAAATGTCTTTGCCAACAGAAGATAGAACGGGGCCTGGCATGAGGTAACTGTTTAATTAAAGTACAGGAATGCCTGAGCAAGTAACGGTGTTATGGGAGGTCTTCGTGAAAGGTGTGTGCAGAAAATGGTAGCATCTCAACTGTTAGCTGTACAGTTATCAGTGTTCTCAGCTGAAATACAAAATACAGACCAAATAAATATTGAATAAATGCCAGTCTCCAATGCCGAGAGGTTTAATATGTATTATTCAACTTTTCTAGTCTTCCTTCTGGCTATTGTGTTACTCATTAGCCTTTCTTCCTACTGAAGAGTAGTAAAGGGAAAAAAATAAAAAGTCTAATGATTGTTTTCTTCCCTTAGGGCTTTGGTAAAGTGTTTTTTCAGTCACTGTACCCATAAAATAGAACACAACGGAAGGTTTCTTTTCCCCTCTCAGGTCACATTCTTTATAATTTTGCTTTTTATTTATTTGGCCTAATAGGTAATACATTTAGATGGACAAAATTGATAGTGTTTATGGGATGCAGTGAATAATTTTCCTTCTATTCTTATCTCCCAGTCTTGACATTCCTCTCCGTGAAGAAAACCTATGGTACTAGTTTCTCACCTACCTTTCCAAGATGTCCTCAAATGGTTTTTGGAAGAAGGTGGGTGTGATTGAGTGACTATTGAGTCAGTGAGTGAGGCAGCATCACCCTCAGGGAAAGCTAGCCTTTGGACCAGTGGTGCTAGAAAAAAGCCTAAGGGTTTATTTCAAAAATAAGAATGCTGAGACCTACAGAATTGAAAAAAACACTCCTGTCCAGTGCGCCAAAGGGATGAGCATTTATAAGCCAGTATAGGAATATAGGTCATATGATTCCGCGTGTGAGAGGCTCTCTCTTACCATTACATGAAACTGAATTAAGTTGTTTTAAATTGATCAATATCTTAAACTTAATCACTATCAACACCTCTATTATTTGCCATTACTGTGAGTTATCAAGGCCAATTAGGTAAAGGAAGTGGAATTAAGTCTTTATTTTCAATGTAGCAATTTACTGGATAAGAAGATTCTATGACAGCACATATATCTACCTACCCATGCTAAATGAACTTAATGTATGCTCACACAATGAAGTCAGCAAACAGAAGAAGAAACCAAACATGCTATTTTAACCTTAGATAAAAGAAGACACTACTGTTTATGGGGTTGGCCAGTTCTATGTCTACATGTCCACTTCAAATGATAGTAATAATGTTCATGATGATTAAAAAAGTGGGGGTGGGGGGCCTGAGTGGCTCAGTCGATTGAGCATCTGACTTTGGCTCAGGTCATGATCTCAGAGTTAGTGAGTTTGAGCCCCATGTCGGGCTCTGTGCTGACAGGTAGCTCAGAGCCCGGAGCCTGCTTCGGATTCTGTATCTCCCTCTCTCTCTGTCATTCCTCTGCTCGTGCTGTCTCTCTCTGTCTCTCAAAAATTTAAAAAATATATATAAAAAGTATCCTCCCCAAATGCAAACATCGATAAGAAAGAAATCTTTAAAAAAAAAAACACTTTTCTTCTAGGATAAAAACAACCAGTGTTGTCACAAAACTTCGTAAGACTGTAACTCAGAAAAAGAAATTTGAAGAAAATTATATGGCCTGAAGAAAAATCTCGGCTCAGCAGGCAATCCACAAGAAAAAAAATGCTGATACTTTATCCTTGGATGTGCTCTCCTGGAGCCGCCAACACCACAAGGCTGAGTGCCTGGGAAGGATGCCTTTTCCTCTGCCTCACGTTCTGTAGAAAGACCTGGAAAGCTTTGTTTGCCCAGGCGTCATTCCTGCTCCCACACCGCTCTTTCTAAGTTTGGCATCATCAGTACGCTAATTCTTCGGGGCAGTTTCCATCCATCTACTCTAAGAGTGGTGGAGATAAGTACTGATTTTGCCAAAATAATGTCCTCCTGAACCATAACTTTCCTAAGCATGTCTGCTTAGCATCATTCTAGAATACATCCATAAGAGGTGTACCAACCATCCCTAAAACCCATGGAGCAGGCATGAGCACCGCAAGAAAAAAAGCCAAAGGAAAGAGATGGCTTTTGGTCACTGCTGCGTGGCTGGAGTCCTGTCTAATAAGGGGAGGAAATAGCCAAATCTCAGGGTTTTCACACTAGATGCATCATGGGGTGTTTGTGAGGAATAAGGGAGATAGGCCACAAAAATGGTTTAACAGAAAGCCTAGAATTTTAAGCAAAACGTGTGTGTGAAAGTGCATTTTCTTTCTGGCATTAGTTTCAGACTTGGAGCGAAAAGGACCGGAGAGTGTTCCAATCATGCCTCAGACAGGAGGACAATCTGCTCCAAGAAGGCATGGCAGCGCACAATCAGCTGGCAGTGGTCACAGCATGGGAATTGGTGGCCCACTTAAAGAGAACTGTGTGCAATCACCAGGCACATCAAAAATGGCAGAGAAACAGAGTATACAGTAGTAGTATATGCAGGGCTCAAAGGTCTCTGTAATTATGAATATCATCCTATGCTAGGATGCAAACGGTACAGCGTATTTCTATAATGTTCCGCCTTAAAGTTTTGACAAGCCTCACTCTCTTTCTCTAATCTTTGCTCCAATGGCATTGACTCAGAGAACTCAGAAATCTCTCTCGACAATTCCATTTAAGATGAACCCCAGCCTCTCTCTCTCATCCATTTTTATATTATACACACAACTTGTCTGCATTAACAAGCTTTTCTCTCTAAAATGTAAATTTCAGGAAGATGGGGACTTTGGGTTTTATTCTCTCCTCTATTTTCGCCACAGGTGCCTTGGCGGGCAGCATCTGCATGGGTGTGTCTGCTGCCTGAGTGAAGGAAGGGATGGATAGAGCAAAAAAAAAAAAAAGGTCACAATTACCAGTGCAGACCTTGAAAGTAACCTAGGCTTGTTGCCTATCCCTGCCATTTACTGTTAAAGAACCCAGGACAGAGGGATAAGATCCGTGCCAATCTCAAAGAGTTGCTTTGGGAAGGAGGTTAATCCATGAAATGCCATTAGCACAGCGCCTGGTACATGGGACACGTTCAGCAAGTGACAGTCACTATGTCATAGGCAAGAACCAGGCCAAATGACCATGTCCACATCAGTCTCCAGCAGGGCTGGTTGAATCACTAAAACCGACCCATTCTCAACACTGCGCACTCTGTCGTGAGAATCCCAGTCTCTGCAGCACGTAGCGTGATTGTTGTCAAGGCCAAAGACAGAGTGTGACCCCTGGCCAGCCTGCCCTGGTTGGTGGTCAGTCCCAGGAACATATTGGACCCATATTCTATGTTATTTACAATTTTATGTACATGTAATTGTATAAATTATTAAGAATCAGTTAATTACACATTTGATATGTAGGTCATGGCTTTTCCAGGTAACGCTGTTGTTATATTAATGAAGAAGCACACATCATCACAGGAAAGCAGGGTCAGGTAGCAGGAAGTCTCCTTTGCTGCTAAAATATCTGTGCCCTAGATCAAATACACTTTTAATGCTTTGCTGGGTAGATTAGCCAGGTATGTGCACAATTCCACCAGTTAACAAACCATCCCTATTTCAGTGGCTCAAAAGAATTCTTTATTCTCATGTTCATGGACCCACGAGTTGTTTCCACCTTGGCCGTGGAAGACTGGACTTCAGGGCTTGGATCTAAGATCCAGACTGAGGGAAGGTTCAACTTCACTGCACATACCTCTGATCTTCCTCGGACTGGATTCTGTCCTGGCCTCTGGTGACATGGCTCTCATTGTGGGGCCCAGGCTGAAGGGGCAACGGCCAACTGGGGCGTGTGCATTCTTCTCATGGCAGATCATGGAACCCAACATGGTGAGGTCGACCCCACAAGTATAATCTGACCTCCACTGCTTCAGAGCCACTGCCAGAGCAAGCCACATGGCCAAGCCCAAAGTCAAGGAGTGTGGAAGTGCACTCGACCTATTGCGAGGCCGTTCTCCAGAGTGAAGAACTGGGACCAAGAATTCAGTCTACCACACTAAACTTGCCATAAGTAAGTTTCCTGTCATGACCACTCCCATTTTCTATGGTGAAAGGAAAAAAGTGAGCCTAAACTTCAGAAGAGTGAGAAGGTGGGTGAGTGAACAAATGTAAAATGTAGTGTTTCCCTCATGGCCAGTCGGTATCACTGATGTTCTTCAAGGATAAAGTTCTGGACTCAAACTACACGGATAAATATGTATATATACACAGACACACATACACACATGCACACACACACACATACACACACACATATACACACATATACCTAGATATATACACACACACATATACACACACACATATATACACACACACACAAACACACACACACATACACACACATATATACACACACATACACACACATATATACATACATAGATATATACACACACACGCATAGATATACACACACATAGATATATACACACACATATGCACCATACATATACATATACCATATGTATTTATTATATATATTATATATACCGTATATATTATATATACACCATATATATTCTATATTCTATTCATAACATATATATTAATATGACTTAATAGTGAATGAATATTCATAAACATGCTTGCAACTTTAAAAAATTGAAAACTAGATTATGGAAAACTTCAAAGAAGTGGTATTATATACACTAAATTCTATAAAAGTTTTTAAATTAAATCAGAGGTTAATAACATAAATACACAACACTATCTCATATATGTAGACACTAAAATATACACTTCTAAATATTTCCTGATTCCAGGAAAAATTACTAATGCAAACTTAATTAACTCAACAGAAATAAAAATCAAAACTGGTGAAAACACTAAAAGGAACACTTAAAGGCAACTGTATAGTTTAAAATATTCCTGCTAGGAAAGAAAAGGCTGATAATGAGTGTAAGTCATTAAGCTAGATAAAAAAATAGAAGAATAAGTCCAAATAAAAGGGGAGATAATGAGGATATGAGCAAATAGCAATGCAACAGGAAACAAAGACACCATAGAGAGGACCAACGAAGCCCAAAGAAGTTTCTTTAAAAAGACTAAGGAAATGAACAAACTGGTGCAGACTAATTAGGAAACAAACAGCAAAAAGAAGCCCAAATAAATAATATTAATTGGAAACATTTAATACAAAAGGAACACCATTTATATATAAAAGAGGAATTAAAAAGATAGTGGATTGGGCCATGAGCTGTCATATAACAATAAATGAGAAACTGTAAACTAAGTGGATTTTAAATCTAATTACAGCAGCTATTACTGCTCTGGGGGTCCCAAGACCCCCCTCAGGTCTGATAGTTTGCCACAAGGACCCACAGGACTCAGCATGTGGCCGTACTCCCGGGGAGGGTCTATTTCAGCCGACTCAGCAGACAGAAAAGAAATGTGGGGTGAAGTCAGGAGGCAACCGGACACAAGCTTCCAAGAGTCCGCTCCCAGTGGAGCCACACAGGACACAGTTCATTCCTCTAGGAATGAGCCATGACAACATGACTAAGTGCTGTCCACCAGACAGGCTCAGGAGAGACCTGGTGCCCAAGGTGTGCAAAGACTGCTTGTCATATAAGCACTCTGCCCAGCGTGACCAAAATTCCTGACTCCCAGAAGGAAAGCAGGTGTGCAAGTTGAACAACTGAGGCACAATGAGTCACTCCAAACCGTGTGTGGGGTGATGGAAACCCTCCCCAAGTCCATGTCCCCAGATGCCTGCCAACGATCAGTCCTGCAAGCAAGCCTTTGTCAGGATAGCAACCTCAGGACTGCGGTGGACACTTTCTGCACAGCTACATACCAAAATTAACTTCCAAGGCATGGAAAGCCTAAGTGGCTATGTAATCATTAAAAAAAAAAAAACCCAACAACATAAAAACTAGATCCATGGTTCCAAGTATTTCCATAAATAAAATAATATCAGGCAGGGATAATTTGATGGTGAGTTCTACCAAAATTTCAAAGAATAGATCATTCAAATAGCATATGAATGCTTCCAAAAATTTAAATAACAGGTTTCACACCCAAAATCATCTCATATACTAGGCAATAAACTTGAGAATAGACAATAGACAAGTACAGCATGAGAAAACAGATACAGGACATTCTTGAACGGCAATATAAACATTCAATAGAAAACTTATCAAAATAAGTCCTAGAATCTGTTACAAAAATAAAAAATAAAAAACATAAGAACCAAATGGAAGATTCCACTTGAAATGCAAGTTTATAACTAGAAATATCTATAAATGTCATTCTCACATGCACTGATTAAAAGGAGAAAAATGTTTATTTCAACAGATTAAAAAATGGTATTTGATACCTCTTTATAACATGTTAAAATATATAATTTTAGAAATTGAGGAATTGATTAGAATCTACTTACCTGATAAAATGTATCAAGTATTTATTGCAAACATCATTCTTCATGGTATAACATTAGAAACATTTCAAATAAGAAATAAGGTATGCAGGGGCCCCTGGGTGGCTCAGTTGGTTAAGTGTCCGCCGTCAGCTCAGGTCACCATCTCATGGCTCAAGGGTTCAAGCCCCATGCTGGGCTCTGTTCTAACAGGAAGGAGCCTGCTTGGGAGTCTCTCTCTTTGCCCCTCACCAACTCATGCTCTCTCAAAATAAATAAGTAAACTTCAAAAATAAGGAAATAAGATATGCATACCTACCATTACCATTTATATCCATTATCATACTGGCGCTATCACAATGCTCTAAGATTACAAACAAAAATTAAAGAAATGTAATGTATATGAATATTGGTAAGTAAGAAATACAATGCACATTTACATAACATATTTTTCTATGGTTTAAGCCTAAATGATCTATAGATTAAGTACTAGAATTGATGAGCAAATTTGCTAGGTATACAAGATTAATTCAGAAAAGTCAATCATATTTATAGATACTAATAATTATCGTTTAGAAAATGTAACTTTTCAAAAGACACAATTTAAAAAAATGATGGGAGACATTTTAAATCTAAAAACAAATTAACATAAGATGTGTAAAATGTATATGAAGAAAATATAAAACTTTATTGGGAGGCAATAAAGTCCTGTATAAGTGGAGAGTTATAACCGGTTCAAGGACACAAAGCTATAAAATGATAAAGATTCAATTCTCCAAAAATTGATTCGTTGATTCATATAATAACAATCAAAATCTCGGAAGTGTTTTTTGAGAAACTTGACAAGATAATTCAAAATTGCTTATTGAATTCAAAGGCCCAAAAACAGCTGATACTCTTTTAAAAAAAAGTAAAGTTTTCCTATCATAACACTGAAAAGATACTTAAATTTGGATGCATTACCACCTTGGAATACATACAGAAGTAAAAATGAATTAAATAACTATCACAGGTAACAGCCTGGAAGAATCTTGTGTCAAGGAACATGAACTTGCAGGGAAGTCTGTGTGAGGGGTCCTTTCTTGGAAAGCATCCAAGCCAGCTGCAGGATGATGGAGCCCAAGTAGGGTGAGGAGACTGTCCTTGACAGTAGCTTGGCTTGGTGTGTCAAAGCCCTAGGTGAGCCGAGAGGTCCACACAGGGAAGGGGTCAGCCCAATGAGAAGTGTGAAGGGCTGCGTAGAGAAGGGGATGTTCAAGCGCCCATCAGCTGACTTGAGACATTAGGCCCCAAGGGGGCGAGGATGGGTTTGGTATATCAAAGTCTGACCACCATTAGAAGGGATGTTGACCTTGGACCTTGGGATGTTGACCTTGGACCTTGGGATGTTGACAGCCCAATAGCAGATTCTGGTTTAGACTATCATTATGCTCTGCTAAATGAAACTGGGGCTCCCTGGAGAAATGGCTAGGACCGAGGCAGGGGTAGGGAACCAGTATAAGATGAGTTTAGGAGACCCCAAGTCAAAAAGGAAAAAAGGCCAAAGGAATGATGGTGATATATGCATAGTTTCAGAGAACTTCACTACAAAGTACTCATTACAAAGGAGAAAAAAAAGTAACTTTACAGAGGAGAAGCCTGATTACTTGATCTCCATCCTAATCAAGTGATCAAAGTCAACATCATTATTACTGGAACAAACTAAAATTGCTGGTGACCTGATCATATGCAGGGAAGATTCAGTAATCATCTTGTGACATTTCTGTCAAGGATTCATAACTTGAACTTAACCTCGAGGAAATGTCCAACTGAAATTGAAGCAGGGTCTACAAAATAACTGCACGGCAATCCTCAAAACTGGGTCAGGAAAGTCAAAGAAAGACTCTGGAAACATTTCAGACCAAGAGAGACTAAAGAGCCACGACAATCGAGGGCAGGGTAAGATTCTGAACTGATTCCTTTCTGGAGAGTGGTCATTACTGGAATCGTTTATAAAGATTGGATGGAGATCGAGCATTAGAAGGTGGTAATGCATCAACATTAAGTTCATGATTTGATGGCTGCATTGCAATGAGGCAGGAGAATGTTCTAGTTTGTAGGAAATACACAGGGATGGGGAAGCAGGTTGATAACATTCTCAAATGAATGAGAAGAAAGTTCTGTGAACTGTACCTGCAGTTTTTCTGTAAATGTTAAATGCCTTCGAAATTAAGAAAAAGAAATGGAAGAAGGTAATGATAAACATAATTCTCAGGTTACTTGTTTTCTCTGAGGATGAAGGAAGGGCATGACATATGAGCCTCAAACCAGTGGGAGACCTAACATTTCTACCTGTTCTTAAGGTGGATAGTGACTTTATGGGTGCTTATTTTATTATGTACCATAATTTACATATATTTTGCATTCCATATTTTGCACGTATAAAATATTATGTATTGTCATGGTTTTGAAACCTTATGTTTTAAAGACCGCAGTATTGGGAGCATAGCAGACCTAACTTTGAAGCCTGCCTGACTGTGTCGTTTACTATCCACATGAACTTGCTCAAGATTCTTAAGTTTTCTGAGCTTAAGATTTCTCATCTGGAGAATAATAACCCTTCTCAGAACTGCTGTAAAGATGTAGTAGACAGCACACATTGTCAGTGTTCTTTAGGCAAAACCTACTAGAAATACGCCTGTATATAAACTGGTTCAATTTATTACTCCCTGTAATGAGACAGAATGCACATCATAGGGAGCTCCGGAGAGCTCTCAGTGAGAGGGTGTAAGAAAGGACTACTTAGAGGATTGGGGCTTTGGTTGGGTCACTTGGTGGAGCATCTGAGGAAGTGGAATTTGCCCTAGACTGGATGGTGTCACAAAGCTGGGGTGATTCCATAATCGGGTATCTCCATAAACCTTATCTTATAGGGAGGATGAAATAAAATAAAATAAAATAATAAAATCTATAAGTGGCAGCGCCATTGGCGCCCCTTCAGTGAGCGAGAGTAGTGTTCAGTGCTTCGTGGAGTACAGTGACCTTGTTGATACTCTGTGATCATCCACACCCAGGGGAGAACACAACAATCTAGACATGGACATCAGACTAGCCTGTAACAACACTGAGGTCTAATTGTGAACTTCAGATCAGTTCCCGACATCGGGAGCTGTTTTTGTTTGTTTTCAGCATAAAAAGCTGGCACAGTATTTTAACTCCTTCAATCAAGGGCGTTGATGAACTGGGTAGACCAGACAAACATCAACAGCTGCACCCCCTTCTAGAATCTGGGCTGGGCCTTTTCCTTTTTGGCTTTGCCACTGATCACACGGATATGATCACGCTGATGCAACGCTAAGGATAGACTGGTCAGGCACAAACTCATCTACATTAATGTTGTCTTACTCTGACAAATTCTTTGAAAATATTTCCTATCCTATGAAAACCTATCAAATCCTCTAGCCATGAAAATCCAGGGACGTCAAAGACAGTATTTGGATAGTGCTAGCATTAAGTAAATGCCAGATGAAAATCTGGAATTGATTTAACATCAGTATATATTCATAACAAGACTCTTATAAGCATTTGTGTTAATGTTTCTATTTGACTGGGGACCTTACTGTATTAGTTGAAATAAATCAAACACATTTGTATTCTTTGCTTTTATGGTTCTGAGGTAATGAGTCAGTTTGAGGTGTACGTTCACATGCTCCAGAGTCCATGCTTTATACCACCATGACTCGCTGTCCCTCTGAAGTGCTGGGGATCGTAAGTTTTCTGATCCAGACACCAGGAAATTCCCTGTAGATCATAAACATGTAGAAGTGGGACCATATGATCATATCTAACAGTGTATGTTCTTTTAGATTTAAAAAAGTTCTTGTATCAGGGTGCCTGGGTGGCTCAGTTAGTTAAGCATCTGACTCTTGATTTTGTCTCAGGTGACTCTTTCATGGTGCATGAGATTGAGCCCCACATCAGGCTCTCTGTTGACAGCATGGAGCCTGCTTGTGACTCTTTCTCTGTCTCTGCTCCTCCCAGCCTCTCTCTCTCTCTCTCTCTCTCTCTCTCTCTCTCTCTCTCTCTCTCTCAAAATACATCAATAAATTTAAATTTTTTTAACTTCTTGTATCTATAGTTACGTCTCCCTTTTCAATCATGCTTACTGTTCATTCGATTCATGTCTTCACCAATCACTTCAAAGAACATAGACTTAGGTGTCTTTGATTAATCTATTTTTTCTACTCTCCTTGTGTAATTTTTCCTCATTATTTCCATCCTTCCTACTTGCTGTATTTCATTATTCTTTTATCAAGCTCTGTTTACTGACTTTCAGTGTCTTGAACCTGATTTCCTGTACTTGAGCCTGCTGTAGGTCAGGACCCCATTCTCCCATTGCATCCCTTTGAGAACCACTATAGCTGGGCCATGCCCACAAATCCACAGAAACTGCTCTTCGGCCCCTGTGACCTGTAGGTTGTTAACTCCCACAGACATGTTCCCGTGTGCCTCTTACTTCAGCTACGGACGATGATGGACCCACATCCCTGGAAAGACTCCATTGTTCTCCAGCATATCAAGTCCTCCAATCTGACCCACCATTCTCCTCAGGCTCACTGGCTACTTCATCCTCCCCCAAACCTCTTACCCAGAAATCCAGCGTCTCTGCTCCCTACATCACGTGACTTAACACCCCTTTCACCACACAAGAGTATAACCATGTAATAATGGGTCATAATCATGTCATAAGCATTATTTTCTTCATTTTGTTTAAAATAACAAAAAGGAAAGAAAGTTTCAATTTATAGTTTGTATGCAAATTCAGAAAAATAGGTCATGTTTGAACTAAAATTTGTATTTTCCAGGAATGCCCGGGTGGCTCAGTCAAACAAGCCTCCAACTTCAGCTCAGGTCATGATCTCACTGTTTGTAGGTTTGAGACCCATGTCAGGCTCTGTGCTGACAGCTCAGAGCATGGAGCTTGGTTTGGATTCTGTGTCTCCCTGTCTCTCTCTCCAAAATAAATAAATAAATAAATAAGCATTAAAAACACTAAATCTGTTTTTTCCAAACAAAAAATTACCCCTTGCGATTGATACTGTTTTAAAATATAAATAAAAAAAATAAGTTGTCACACAGAAGGGGAGAATCAAAGTCCTTTTCCCTGCTTTCTTGGTCCACAGAGGCTGTGCTCCGACCACACTCACGGCTCGGTCAGGGAGGTACATCCCTCTCACTCCCACTGAACCTTAGGATCTTCAAGGGCAATGCTGTTGGGATGGCCACAGGGAGTTCCAGAAATCTAAGTGCCCAATTGCCATTTAATACTGTTGGACATTTTCAACTTAAAATTACTGTGAATTTTGTCT
Source organism: Mungos mungo (assembly GCA_004023785.1). Lineage (NCBI taxonomy): Eukaryota > Metazoa > Chordata > Mammalia > Carnivora > Herpestidae > Mungos > Mungos mungo. The sequence goes on from PISW01005992.1 coordinate 73,234, forward strand.
TCAGTTCCTTCCCACGCATCCAGGTATTCATAAATCTCATATCCTGAAAGTTCTTGTAGAAAGAAATAAAGATAATTTCTGGGGTTAAGGGCAGGCAAAAGAGAGGAGGGGAAGCCAGTTCCATCTGGAACAGCTCTTAAGGATAAAGAGGAATCCCATTTTTCATCTTTCTTCATGAATCTCCCTAATGGTTCTCAGTTCAGTATAACAAAGACTACATCTTGCCAGATGATTCTCCTGCACTGCTTTCCATATCTATTACTACATCCTTTCCACAAACTCAAGGATTCTAATAAAGACATTTCTGCTAAATAATACTTTATGTGCATCATCTTCAAAAATACAAAGCTCTCAATACAAAACAAAAAGGTTTTCAATAGTATAAACTCACCCCAAATGAGAGTTGTCCAAACACAGATATTTCCTTGTTTCTATTCAATTGTAGCTAGAGGTGGCCACTTTGTTCATTCACCATATATTCTGGGCTTCGGTTTTAGTGCGTGTATAGCGGTGGGGAGAGGTGATGAAAAAGAGGCAGTAAGATCACGCCAGTTGGTGAGGAGAGTGACAAAGGAAACCCCAGTAGAGTAAGGGGACAGACAAGCATGAGTGGCTGTGTCAGCTTAGATTGGCTATGTCGTGGTAACAGATTAACCCCTGAAACTCTGTAGCTGAGCATGACAGTTTATTTCTTATTCACACTATCTGTCTACCACAGATCAGCCGTGGACTCCCCTCTACCAAATGTTCAGGGACACAGATAAATGGAGGCTGTACCATCTGGGACATTTCCACAGTCCTCTCACAGCTGCTGCAGGGGTGAACCCCACTGGAGGTTCATGCGTGGCCTTTAAGTGTCCGTATCCATTTGGCCAAACTATGTCGTGGTCCCTCCTACAGTAAGAGGGCTAAGAAATTGAGGGGGGCTCATGGGTGTCCCATAAACAACCAACATCTCCATCAGTGGTGTCTGACACTGTGAAATCTAACTTATTTAATAAAGCAAAGAAAGAAGCCATATTGGTATTTGGAGACAATATTGATGACTCTGACATACTATGCCCTGCCTGCTAAGAGGTTCTGGCGAACAGCTACACCAAATTCTTTAAGTGGATATTCTCATGGGAATAATGATCTCAATCATCTGTCCCTTTCTCCCTCCTTCTCCCCCTCCCCCTCCCCCTCCCTGCCTGGTTCAAGTTGCCACATCTTTCCTTGGTTACATTAGCAGCCTGCATATCATATAACATTACTGCTCTTACTGTACATCCCTCAGTAACTTACCACCATCAAGAGTAGGACTTAGGGGGTGCCTTGGTGTCTCAGTCAGTTAAGTATCAGAATCTTGATCTCAGCTCAGATCTTAAGCTCATGGTCATGAGTTCAAGCCCCATGCTGGGCTCTGAGCTGGGTAAGATTAGAATTTCAAATTAGAATAAAATCATAATTCAAAAGGCTGATGAGCACATCCATGATGGACACTAACCCACATCCCCACTCAGTGCTTTTCTACAGAGACGTTTTTGCTCTATTACTTATTTAAAATTTAGCTTTGAGAGAAAATGCACAGTGCTCTGAACATTACTTCAAGGACTCCTGAAATAAGGGTAACAAATAGAGTGAAATGATGGGGGAAAAAAGAGTTCATTTAAAAAATTAGTGTGGGACACCTGGGTGGCTAAGTTGGTTAAGCATCTGACTCTTGATTTCGGCGCAGCTCGTGATCTCACGGTCATGAGTTCAAGCCCCAGGGCTTGAGTTGACAGTGCAGAGCCTGCTTGGGATTTTCTCTCTCCCTCTTGTTCAGCATCTTTCTCACTCATTCTCTCTCTCAAAATAAATAAAATAAACAAAAAATTAATGCTTACAAAATTGCTCTTTGAAATAGACCTATAAACATTTAATAAACATTATTTATTTTATTTTATTTCAAAAATACATTTTTTAATAGTTTACTGTCAAATTGGTTTCTGTATAACACCCAGTGCTCTTCCCCACAAGGGCTCCCCTCCATGTCCATCTTACACTTATTGGTAAATTAGATGTTATGTGTAATTGTTTTCATTTCAGGAAGAGACGAAGTGTGACTGTTTGAATACCACCAGGCTGGACACCACTTGTAACCCCTACTTATTAAGTAGCGGAAACTCCCAGTAAGTCTCTTCCCACGGGCAGCAGGGCACAGGAGGTGTTAGGAACTAAACCCTAAGTATGCCTTTCCCCTCCTCCCACAAACAGCACTGTACGCTCAGACGGGTGCCTTCGTTTTGTTACGCAGTGGTTTCCTGGCTGGAATGCAGGCGTGAGACCCATCTCATCTGCCATGAAGGTTGTTGGAAGTCATCGGTATGAGAGAACCCATGATTGTCAAGCATCCGTGTGTCAGTTCACACCTGCCCTAAAACAGTATAAAGTGTGAAATTTGACAACGTCCATTTCATCAACCGAAATCAATGTTAAGTGAATATTAAAAAACGTCACGATGAAATTTCAAAATACACTTTATTTCCAGCCTCATAACACACGAAATTTATAAGCACTTTAAAATATTACCAGAAGCACAGCTTTGAAAATAAATGTTTGAAAAAGTTATATTCATATGTAATCTTCTGTGGTATACATGTACATTTAAATACTGTAACTCCAAAAATACAATATATCATGAAGGGGACTCCTCATAAGAATTCTAAGTTATTTTTAAATTACTAAAATAATTTTGGTGGCCTGAGTTCACATGCATTAAATATCTGCAGAGTCAATGCCAGTATCAATGCCGTATCTGGACGGCTTTACACATACAGATACAGATTCCCTATGAGTTGGTCAAGAACTCTGCAAAGTTCTCCAGGATGTCCAGAGAGGCCTTGAGAGATGCTGACCGAGTAGTGAGGGCTGTCTCTCAGCTCAGGGGCCTACAAGCAACAGGGCAGGTCAGGGAAGGTCAGAGGGACAGGAAGGGATGTGGCCAACAGGGACCAGGTCATATCCAATCAGGAGGTTCTCTTTTCTGTTGTTGGGTGCTCACCCACCCTTGTTTCCAGACAAATGCATAAAAGACCAAGTCTTAGCTTCAGAAAAATGGGGTTTCTGGGGGCCTGGGTGGCTCAGTCAGTTAAGCGTCTGACTCTTGATTTCAGCTCAGGTCATGATCTCAGGGTTTGAGCCCTGTGTCCCCATGGTCAGTGAAGAGTCTGCTTGGGATTCTCTCTCTCCTCCTGCCCCTTGCCCCCAAACATAAATGGATAAACATTTAAAAAATAAAGGAAAGGGAAAGAAAAGAAAAGGAAAAGGAAAAGGAAAGAAAGGAAAGGAAAAAGAAAAGAGAAAAGGAAAGCAAGGAGAAAAGAAAAAAAAAGAAAATGGCCTTTCAGCATTTTCAGCCAAAAAGGCCTCCTCTCTTCCTGTTCTATGACCTAACATCCTGAAGATACTGACTCCCTTTGCTTTCAGCAGTGGGAATTTTCAACAAGTCTAGTTTTCCAGCTTCGACTATCCATTATTTATATCCTTGGCTATTTATCATCTCTAGAGAATGAAAAAAAAACAAGGAATATGTGATGACACAAGGATGTTTATAACAAATCTCTTACCAGATCCTCCTTCATTCACTAAACTCTCTCCCCTGCCCTGACACTGCAGTCACCACTGGAGTTCTTTCGGAGACTTCCTTGGAAAACGGTCTATTTCCTATCTGGCGTCTCCACTCCCCTCCCCACACGCCCTTAGCCCAGCAGTCCCAGAGATGGTTCTAAAATGCAAATCTGATCTGGCCCTTCCCCTACTTAAAGTCTTTCAAAAACTCCCCACTCATTGGCCCCAAGGTAAAACCTCGAATCTTTCATCGGAGACTTTCAGGCCTGGATCCTGTTAACCTGTCAGCTCCTCTCTGGCTCTCATTTGCTCCTCTCCACTGACTCTCAAGGCACATTCCAGACTTACTCATCCCCAAAGTACCAAGCTTTTTTTGGGGGGGGGTACACTTTTAATGCTTTTTTCGCTCTTGCCCCTGGGTTTGGAATATTTCCCAACTTTAGCTCTCAGCTTGACTGATACATGGCTAAGAAGAGCCGTGATTACATTTGCACACACTCTTCCCAGGAAAAAAGGAGGTGGAATTGCTTTGCTCTTCAGTCACACAGAGCTAAGCCAGGCTGCCTAGATATCAGTACTGGCTTGGCCACAAAGGAGTTGTGAGACCTTTGGCACAATACTCTCCGTGCCTCAGTTTCTTCATCTGTAAATGTGGATAATACTCATCACCAGTGTAAAGATTAAATGAGTTGGATTATGCTTACTACATTAGACACACCAAGTCAATGTTGCTATTACTGTTGGTAGACACCTTGAGGACTGACTATGTGCCTGGCCTTTTTGTTTGTGGTCTTACATGTCTTAACTCTAACTCACAAGACAGGATGGAGTGTCCCCACTGTGTGCTATAGCTTAGTCCCACAGCCCCTTAAAAACTCTGTCCAAAGTGTTTTTGTGACTTTCCCAATAGGTGGTTCAGCTCCCGAGGGAAGGGCGTATCTCATGCCTCTCCTTGTGTCCCACAAGATCCTAACAGTGCCTGCCGTGTTTCATGCAATGGCTGAATGGCTTTGATTTTAAGCTGGCACCTCGTAGTAAAATACTTTGGAAGCTTTGCGTGTTATTCCCCTTCTCCTCAACCCCTCTGAGTTCTAACCTCCTCCGTCAAACTAGCCTCCCCAAGGTCACCAGTGCCTTCAAGTGACCAAGTCCCCTGTGCTGGCAGCATTCAACCCAGCTGACCACTATCATCCTTGCTGAGCCTGGCATCCTTGTGGTAGGGGTTTTGATGGGGTAAGTCCTGAAGTACCATGGGTGATCCTTCAGGGGCTGCTGGATCACTCTGTGCAACACAAGTTTCTGAGAGCTCTTGGCACCTGAAATGTCTGAAAACCGTACAATGCAAAGTCTAAAGACAAACAGCTCAATCTAGAACATGAACCTGTGTTAGGTCCTTTGTGCCCCTGGGCAGTAACTTTTGCTGGGGCTTGACTGAGGGGGAGGGGGAGTCGTGAGAGAGGGGGACCACTGAAACACCAGAGTAGCACATGTTCAACCACTTGTAAGACCGAATGTACTGCCACTCTCTTTCTCCTTCAGGGCATCTTCCCACCAACTCCTCTGGTAATAACCTTGTACATTCATAAGCAATTTTAGGTCCTATTCCCATGATCCCTCATGGGCCACGTATCTTGTTAACAATTACTTTCCAGGGCTTGCAAACGTAACCACGGATTCTAAGTCACATGATTAGTAAGGATGAGCAGGAGGCAAATTCTTGCACCAACTTAACCACTGATTCTCAGCCCGAATCCTTACCAACACAACGCAAGGGCTTTGGTCCCTCAGTAAGGTACTGGATCAGACTCTCTAGGGAGGTAGGATGTAGACACATATAATCGATAAAGGCTCCCAGGAAGGTTTGGATGAGTTGCCCTGCCTAAGAACCAGGCATCAGAGGAAGGAGTTCCTATGATCACCAATCAGGGTTTTGCACTGAGCTCAGTGAGGTGCTCCAAAGGCTGGAGAAGAATTTCTCCACAGCGGAGACATAAACACAAGGACCCAAATGGCCATTCCTTAAATGTTTAAAAATTGTCATGCAGGTCAGGAGACTTTGATTTCTATAAGCCACATAGCCCTGAGAAATTTTTAAAAAGCCTTTTTAAAAGACGAGCACACAAAAACAGAATTGCAGGGCATTCAGTCCCTCAAATCTTTAAGACTGCAACAATATCCACATAAAAATACAGATAGACATGTTTTAATAAAAATACACTACATTTTTCTCTATTTCCCCTGAAATGCTTCTGGCCTTTCAAAGATTATACAATGCTCCCATTTGTTCAACAGGAAAATGTCTCTTCATTTACAAAATCAGACAAGCAAGACATACTCTAGCCCAAAAATTATCAAGAAGGATAATCTACTCTGTGGAGATATGCTAAACACTAATCACTATGGCTGGTGTGACGGCATTAATTCCGAATGTACTTAAAATAAAGAAAGAATATTTACCACTAAACAGAGTAATAGAGAAATTGAGTCCCTAATTTGGAAACAAAGCAATTCAACATCAGAATCTAGAGTCGGATTATATGGGCGTGAATCCCAGAATGTGCCGTTTATGAAACGCACAACTTTGAACAAGCTGCTAAACTGACCAGCTCTCAGATTCCCATCTTTAAAGTGGGCATAATAATAATAAATCTATCTGATCAATGCAGTAAGAGAGTGAAACACAGCACTTACAAAACAGGCCTTTTTGTTATTTTTGCTCTTTTTGAGAAAGAAAAAAAAGAATTCGATTAAAATGTGCAGATTTCTTGATGGATGGGTGGATTTCTGCAGAACCAAGTAATTACACACCTACACTCTCCAAGAATGAGTCTACCATCACTGACAAATATTTCAATAGGTTCTAATAAGTCTCCTTTTCCACAGCAGTGCATCAAGAGCAAAATAAAACTCATTCATAGAATTTCCATACTCCTCACACACCATCTACATCTAGAAAAAGCCTCAGCAAAAAGTTGTAAAGAAAGATTTAAGTTGGGGGCACCTCGGTGGCTCAGTTGGCAAGGCTCCAGATTTTGGCTCAGGTCATGATCTTGCAGTTGTGAGTTAGGCTCCACACTGTGAAGCCTGCTTGGGATTCTCTTTCCCTCCTCTCTCTCCCCCTCTCTGGCTTGTGTGCGAGCGCTCTCGCTAGATAAATAAACTTTAAAAAAATTTTATAAAAAGATTTAAACTTAAACTCGAAACGCAGTTTAGGTTTTTGGATTGAGACTAGGGTTCAAACTAAGTTTATGCTCCTCTGGACAATTACACCTGACTAAAAGCAAACTAAGCCTTGAAGAAAGTAATTGGTAAGACAATCCTGTGCAACCACACATTAAAAACAAAGCAAAACAAAAATCACTAGCTACAGCTAATTCAGTTTTGTTCTTCGGCATCAGAAGAGCCACTGGCAAACATCAGACACATATTTGTTAAACGAATGAACGACACTTTAACTCTCAAAAAACACTATAGAAAGGGCAGTATACAGCTAGTGATTGCTCGCTACTGCGAAAACTGAATGGTGGAAACATTCTTTCTAATAATTTATATCATTCCTTGGGCGCCAGGCACAGCCTGAGGCGCCTCAAAGGATGAACCCCCTACAAAGCAGGTGCCCTGACCCCGCGTTTCTCAGAGGCGATCCCCTGGCACCCGCAGGCACTGGCAGGTGGAGAAGCCTGGGGTCAGGACTCCCTGTGCCGCCCAGAGCGGCGCTCCATACATTCCCGAGTCCTCTACACCCCTGTCTGGAGAAGCGCTGGGAACAGAGACGCCCACGGAGGGGACCCACAGCGCCCGGCGGGACCAGCGCGGCTCCTGACAACGCCGCCAAGGGGCCAGAGGGGACCGGCTCCTGGGAGGAGGCAGGAGGCCCGGGGCACCCGCCTCCGTGCAGCCGGCCTTCCGATCTCCGCCCTGCGGGGCCGAGCTCCTGACTGACCCGCGAGCACCCATCCCGGCCGGGGAAGGGACGTGGGTGCGCGGACGCCGGCGCCCTCGCCCACCCTGGTCCTCAGCTGGACCCGCCCGGGAAACCGACGACCCGTCCCACCTAAGGACGTGGAGCGGGAGACGCTGGAACAAAGCACGGGGACAGCGGTCCCTGCTCCCGCGCCTGCGCTCACTCTCCAGGAGCACCTGCTTGGCGCCCCAGACCAATCAGAATCCGGGCCCGGGATCTGAAGCCAATCACGGCGCGCTCCGCGTGTGGGCGGGGCCTGGGCCCCGGTAGGCTGGGTCGGCGTCTGTGTGCCCTCGGGACACTGGGGCTGGCGGCCGCTGGTCCCGGGGCGCGGGCTCGGTGCGGTTGGGTGCCGGGCCGTGGGGTGGGAAGTGCTTTTCTCCCCGTGAAACTTACCCCTCCTGCTCCCGGGGCCCCCAGCGGGGAACTTCGGGCGGAACGGGTTGCATCTTCTTTGCCACGCGCCGCCCTTCTCTTCCTTCTCTTTTCCTGGTTCGCCGAGAGGGACCGGTTTCTTCTGAGGACGCGACCCCTAATCTCTGGAGTGCCTCGGGGCCCCACCCTGCGTTGACTTGTCCAGAATTTCACCATTCTACCGGAAGAATCATTGAAGATCTGCAGCTGTTTTCTTAAGTTTGATCTTGACCGACACCACTGATCTGTTGAACAAACAGGAAAGGCACGAGCTGTAGAGATGGCCAGCCACAGTCTGACCTCATCGGATTCTCTCTTCGTTGAGTGGCCAGACCTTCCCCTCTCCTGCTTCAGTTCTCCTGTAGAACATGAAGGTGGCAATATATCCTCAGGTGGTGTAGAGAGATTGTAGTGCATGGACCGCATTACACCTGTGCCTGGCGCCTTGTAAAGGCTCCAAGTTAGTATCACTAGGTACCAGGCATCTTTCTAGTTCTAGGATGGAGGGATCGAAGTCCATGGTGTCCCGCCCTGGTGCTTAGAATTTAACGGGGACTCTGCTAATTTTTTTTTATTTTTTAATAGTTTATTTTCAAATTGGTTTCCATATAACACCCAGTGCTTCTCCCCACAAGTGCCCCCCCCACCATGACCATCACCCTCCTACCTCCCACCCCCTCCCCCTTCAGTCCATGGTTTGTTTTCAGTATTCAGTAGTCTCCCTTGATCTGTGTTCCTCACTCTCCCCCGCTCTCTTTCCCCCTTCCTCTCCCCATGGTCCCCTGCCAGGTCTCTCCTGTTAGACCTATGAATGCAAACATATGGTATCTATCCTTCTCTGCCTGACTTATTTCACTTAGCATGACACCCTCGAGGTCCATCCACTTGGCTACAAATGGCCATATTTCATTCTTCCTCATTGCCATATAGTACTCCATTGTATATATATACCACATCTTCTTGATCCATTCATCAGGTGATGGAAATTTAGGCTTTTTCCATGATTTGGCTATTGTAGTGCTGATTTTTTTAGATAGAGAGCTTTATTTCATAAACACTGATAATTTTTGTTGAGGGAGCATGTTCTCAAAGTAGAATCTTTTCCAGTGTTTAACCATGCTGTGTGTGTGTGTGTGTGTGTGTGTGTGTGTGTGTGTCTTAGCTCCTGTTCAAGGGAAAATGAGAACCTCATGATTTTGATAACACTGAGAGGAATCTCTTATATTTTCCTGGTTTTGCCACATATAGATCTCTGGCTACTCTGAAAAATTAACCTATGAATCATGTTTGTGGAAAACAGCTCTGTGCATGGTTCTTTTCTCTACACCCAGCATCTTTCAGGCTCAAATTTTTTCATACCTGCTATTGAAAGATCCAGGGCAGAAACCTGAAATGGGCTCATCCAGCTGATGTTCTACTGTTTTTGCAAGGGCACTATGGGGATGGAACAAAGGAGAATGAACACAGGGCTGAAAAGATGTTTTACAGCACACTTTTAAAAAGCCACTGTGACACTTAAAGTAACAGTTGTTCTTTTCCTCAGACCTGTATTTTCCTCAAATAGTATTTGACCAGGATTTAATGGTCAAATACTATTGTACTAATTATTTGCATACACTTATTAAAAAATAAGTTTCCTTTGTTTCCTGATTAGACACTTAAATATTGTTTCCTTTTGCGGGGAGAGGATATAAAAACCAGATGTGGATGGTGGTGACACTGACCAGTGAAACTAGCACTTTCACTCCTGTCTCTATGAACCACAGAGTATGGCTTTATTGTGAGTTATAATAGAACTTAATAGGACAGGATTTTGGTGGCTGATTTTGTGTTAACAGGTCTAGACCATGGTAACCAGTTTTGGGTCAAATGCTGGTCAAATGTGGAAGTATTTTTCAGATGACATGAACATTTAAATCAAAAGACTTTAAATAAAATATTACTGTTTGTAAGAGTTGGGCCTCATTCAATCAGTTAAAGGTGTTAAATGATCAAAGTTCCCCCAAAAGGGAAAGGGAATTCTGCCTTTGGACTTAAGTCTCCAACATCACGGGGCGCCTGGGTGGCTCAGTTGGTTAAGCGTCTGACTTCAGCTCAGGTCATGATCTCACAGTTTGTGGGTTCGAGCCCCATGTCGGGCTCTGTGCTGACACCTCAGAGCCTGGAACCTGTCTTCGGATTCTGTATCTCCCTCTCTCTCTGACCCTCTCCTGCTTGTGCTGTCTCTCTCTCTCTCTCTCTCTCTCTCTCTCTCTCTCTCTCTCTCTCTCAAAAAGAAATAAAACATTAAAAAACGAAAGACTCCAACATCAACACTTCTGTGAGTTTCCAGAACATTAGTCTGCTGTGCAGAGTTCATGTTTGTCAGCCCCTACAATTGTGTGACTGAAGTCTTTAAAGATATATCTCTACATTGTACACATCCTATTGTTTCTGTTTCTTGGGAGACCATTGACAAATTCAAGGATAAGCCAAACAGCAGTTTAAAAATCCAGTTTAGTCTCGTTGCAGCGACGCGAGTGGGAGTACCAGTGGCCGGGCTTGAAGCAGAACTCCACGGATCGCTTTAAGAAAACAGCAGACAAGCCAGACATGGGGGAAATCGCCAGCTTCGATAAGGCCAAGCGGAAGAAAACGGAGACACAGGAGAAGAACACCCTGCCGACCAAAGAGACAATTGATCAGGAGAAGCGGAGTGAAATTTTCTAAGAACCTAAAGGATTCCCCACCCCCATCATCTTCGAGACACCCTAGTTGTGATGTGGAGGAAGAAGAGCCACCTGCAAGATAGACACGAGCAACAGGCTGCACTGTGAACCCAGGCACTCTGTGCCAACGCCACCGGCCTGCCAGGTGTCTGAGGGGACCCCCCCCCCCGCAATCGGACTGCCAAATTCTCCGGTTTGCCCTGGGATATTATAGCAAATTATTTGTATGATTAATGGCAATAAAACACACCTCGTGGCAAAAAAAAAAAATCAATCAATAAAAATCCAGTTTAAAAATGTATCTGTGCACAAAGGAGTTGCTGCTTAATTTAAAAAAAGAACTTGTCAGCCTGAATAAATGTTGATAATTTATAATCAAGACTGGATTATAAATAATCTTCAGGACAACATTGGCATGAATGATTATGTTTAAACATGCTTTTCAAATTTGAATTTTACTAGCAATTTCTATTCTATTTACTAAAGAATCAACGGGGCTGAAAGTGGATTGATTTTCCCCTATTTTACTTAGTTGGTGAGGTGATAATAAGTATTAATATAGCAAACAGTCGAACTCAAAAGAAGAAAATATTTTCAAGTTGGATAAGCAGCCTATAAATAACAAATCAATATGGGGCACACTTATTGGGGAAATGAGGTAGGGTGGTTATCATAGCAAAAATGGAGTTGTGCAAATTCATAGTCATCACAGGTTAAACTGTGTCCTCAGAGAACCCCTCAGAATATAATCGTATTTGGAGATCATTCCCTCATAAAGTGGGGGGGGGGGCTTGGAGACAGACATGCCTCCAGGAAGAACTCCATGCTGAGGCGGAGGCACAGGTCAGAATGATGCTCCGTGAGCCCTGGAATACCGGAGACGGTGAGCAAGCCCCCAGAAGCTAGGAGAACATCATGGAATGGACGCTTCCTCACAGCCCTCAGAAGAAAGCAAGGCTGGAAACACCCTGATCTTGGAATCCTAACTTCCGGAAACAGGAGGCAATAAATTGTGGTTGGTTCGGCCACTCAGCTTGTGGGTCTGTTACAGCAGCTTTCAAAAAGTAACTTAATAGTATTAACTAATTTTTAAACATAAAGATATTAAATACCGTGAAGTTCTCAATTATTCAACGAACCTCAACTATTATTTATGAACTGTTATTTCCTGTTCATTATTTTCAAATTAATATTTCATTATTAGAAATAAATAATAATAGGATAAGAGCTAGCTGTTTTGGAACATTTATTATTTTCCAAACAGTTTTAAATGCTTTAAGTGTGTTACTTCATAGATAATTCTGTTAGCCCCATTTTACAAAAGAAACGTAGAAGCCCAGGAAAGCAAGTTGCTTCTGTTTAAGTGGTAGATTGAGGCATAAACTCAGAGAGTTCGGTTCTGAAATGTCCAATTCTAACCACAATGCCATGTTATCTATTGGTGACACGACTAGTAGAGATTTCCCCGTCCTCCAAAAAGAGTTTTCCAAGCTCAGCGACTCGTTGCATTCAGGATGCTGAATTCACAACAGATACGTCTGGGATAGCAGGATGTCCGTCTGAAATATTTAGGTCCCATGGTGCTAAATACCCTCATACACTTTCATAGAGTGTGCATTATTTGGGGATATTTACTATATTTGGGATTTATTTTAAGAGAATGTAAAGCAATCCTTTATTTTGATCTTTATTTCTGTTCATTTAAGTCAGCTTGTTAAAGAAAATTCTATAGGGGTGCCTGGGTGGCTCGGTTGGTTAAACGTCTGGCTTCAGCTCAGGTCATGATCTCCCTTTCATAGGTTCGAGCCCCACATCTGGCTCTGTGCTGACAGCTCAGAGTCTGGAGCTGCTTCCGATTCTGTGTCTCCCTCTCTCTCTGCTTCTCCCTTACTCATGCTCTGTTTCTCTCTGTCTCAATAATAAATAAACTTACTTAAAAAATTTACAAAAAAAAAAAAAGAAAAAACCTATATGACCATTTAGGTGTTTGTAAGAAAAACATACAATAATCTTATTTCCATGAATGGTATTAGCTTCATATTTTGTGAATGCTGGTATGGACTCCAGTGACTGTAAAAGACATACATGAACACACACACACACACACACACACACACACTCACACAGAGGCTCGTGTGTATCCAGTACTACACGCAGTTATGCCTGTCAAAGTCAGAGTATGCAGTGTCTTTCATTTACTCCATGATCTCTGAAGAGCTTGTTGTAAATACTTCAGTTAAGGGGCTGGTAGATGTAGGGGCTCCTGGGTGGCTCAGTTGGTTAAGCATCTGACTTCGGCTCAGGTCATGATCTCACGGCTCACGAGTTCGAGCCCGGTGTCGGGCTCTGTGTTCCCATTCTGTGTCTCCCTTGTCCTCTGCCCTACCCCACTTGTGCTCTGTCTCTCCCAAAAATTAATAAACATAAAAAAATTTTTTTAAAGTCTGACTCTCGACTTGGGCTCAGGTCATGATCTCACAGTTCACGAGATCAAGCACTAGGCTGGGACGCGATCAGGGTAGAGTCTGCTTGAGATTCTCTGTCTCCCCCTCTCTCTGCCTCTCCCCTGCTCTTTCTCTCTCTTTCTCTCCCAAAAATAAATAAATAAATAAACATTAAAAAAAAAGACGCCGATAGATGTACATGATTGGCATCATTAAAGGGGTTTCTGCGGAGGAATAATTTCTGGTCTCTCCTTCTATTCTGCGGTTGGACAAGCTGAGTGCCTTCTGCATGCCCATGTCTCTCCTCACGATGGGCATGATGCTTCCCGGGATTTCCCGGGACAAGCTCCTGCTATTTCCTGAAATCTGGACGCCTTATCCCCTTTCCACACAGTGCAGTATGACTTCCAATGGCTCAAGGGTAAGGCATTTCCAGTTACCCATCTTATTTTCCTATAATGCCAGTCCCTTAGTGCTTAAAAGCATATTTCCAAATTTCCTAAGAAAAGAAATCTAAATACATGAAAATGTAGCATACTTAACCCTGAGAAGTTGCATACAGATGGGCACCACATGGCTCTTCTGTATAAGGGATACAAACTGACAACAGCACACAATGCAAAGACACTAGAAATTATAACGGGCTAGATTTTAAATGTTAATTAATCATAGATTTACGTGCTGTTTTTTCTATACCAATTCATCTTTTAAACTCTTATATACTACATATATTGCTTTGAAGTGTGTGATTTAATATCATGTCAAGGATTTTTATCACCTGTTTCTGTTCCTTTTTTTTTTTTTTTTTTTGCTTCTTTATTGCATCTCAGGGAAGGAAAAAGGAGCAATACTTAAAAAATTGTTTAATGTTTATTTATTTTTGAGAGACAGAAGGAGACAGAGCATGAGGGAGTGTGTAGAGAGAGGGAAATACAGAATCCAAAGCAGGCTCCAGGTTCCAAGTTGTCAGCACAGAGCCCGACTTGGGGCTCAACTCATGAACCATGAGATCATGACCTGAGCTGAAGTCGGACACTTAACCGACTGAGCCACCCAGGAGCCCCAGATATTTTTAATGAAATTTGCTGCTCCTGCCATATCAGTGAAAATGCTTTGGGCTGTGGGACTCAAACCTGCTTCAACAGCAAGAGCATAATTATTGCCTCACATATCTGGAAGTTTACAATATCACTTATTTTACTGGCTTGAGAGGCGAGAACCCCACGTCCTTCCCATTGTCCACTCTACCGTCCTCAGCATGGTCCCTGGACTCGCTTCCAGGTGGACACAATCCCAGGGATCACATCTGTAGAATCTGGAAGAACTCTGACTTCTGCGGGTCTCTTTATTCATGAACGAACCTTGCCCACCACCTCCCGCCCCCAGAAGACCATGCTGTACATCTTCTTGGCCAGAAGCATCACAAGCCTATCCATACAAAAGTCACTGTCAAAGGAAAGGGATCCTCATAATTTCTTAAACCTGAATTTATCCCAAGCCCTGTAGTGGAGGGTAGATACACAGGGAAGTGTCAGGAAGTTCAGCAATTTGGGGAGGTAGAAATTAAACTCCCCTCCTCCATCCTCAGCCTTTTTGATTTTCGGCTGCCTCTTCTTGCCTCATATTTATTTAGAGACATTTGAGGTCTTCCAGGTTGCCACTGGCCAATAGAAATGCCTGCCTTTATCTGTGGCCTGGGTGTTTTCTCCTCTCTGGGCGGAGGAAGAGGGTCATTGGTCCATGGTTGATCTTTCCTCCATTGTCTCCTCTTCAAACATCATGTTGTCTTCCTCTAGTCTCCTTCAGCCACCACTGCTTCCCATCAGTCATTTAAAACCACGCTCAGATCCCTTTATCCATACGCAATACAGCACACAAACAGAAACAAGCTGAAGACCACCATCTTATTTCGTGCTTTTGAGAAGCTAGTAAATAAAAACTCATTCTCTTCGTGAATTGTGAAGCAGTCCCAACGAAAATTTGGTCCCATCTCAACCAAGACACAAAAGTCTGACAGATGAAGATAAAAAATTTTGTTTGCAGGCACCTGGGGGGTTCAGTCAGTTAAGCGTCCCACTCTGGCTCAGGTCTTGATCTCACAGTTTGTGAGTTCAAGCCCTGCGTTGGGTTCTGTGCTGAGAGCTCAGAGCCTGGATTCTGCTTCCGATTCTGTGTCTTCCTCTCTCTGTCTCTCTATCTCTCAAAAAAAAAAATTAAAAAGAAATAAAAAATTGTTTTTGTTCACTGTGGAGCTGCTTGGAGACAGATGTTTCCTGGGTGGAATGAGCAACGGTTAGGAGCTTTAGGCTTTCTTCATGCTCCCACCAGTGGTAGAATACATATTTTCTCTCTTCTACAAAAACCTGAGGAGAGGGGAATGAGGACTCCCCAGCCCTTCACTTGTCTTCTGTTCACAGCGAAGCTTCTTGAGTGCAATTAATTTTAACTTACTATTTTTAACAACTTCTGAACATCTCCGCTGCTGTCCATCCCACGCCATCAGCTTCTGACCGCCATCCCTTAACCAAAGCAATCCCGAGCCCTCTGCCGGATGTCCAACTGCTACACCCAAGGAATGATTCTTCAGTCCCTTATTCGTAATTGGCTTCCTGGAAGGATTTGACATCAGTGTCTGATCTTTTTGCCTTGAAATTTTCAGAAAACTTCACTGCTCTGGTAGTAACTGGTTCCGTTCCCCCATTCCAGCGCCTCCTCAGGTTTGGTGTCTCTTTTACCAGATCCTCAAGCACCTTTGTTCCCTGAACCTTCCTCCCCTACCTGTCTGGCCTGCCCCCTACTGCCCTAACTTCGAATGCTCTTCTCAGGCTCTTCACTTAAGCCTCCACTTGGCCTCCACTCCCAGCCGTCACCTCCCAGATGTAGCTTTAGATGTACATGTTTATTTCCAGCTAAATTAATTCAATCCTAGTGGCACCTCAAGCTCAGCAAGTTCACACCACGCATCTCCCTCTGCATTTTCTTCTCTAAGAGAGAGGCTCCGAGATGCTCCTATTCGTTGGACCCAGAACTGGAGGCAACAAATCCCATCACCCCTGCTCAAGAATGAGTCTCCGTAATCATGCTACAACCACCTGGTGGCAAGCGTGTCTTTAACATGCCTCCAGGTGTGTGTGTGTGTGTGTGTGTGTGAGAGAGAGAGAGAGAGAGAGAGAGAGAGAGAGAGAGATTCTCACCACCACTGTCTTTGCTCATGCCGCCTCTGTCTGTTGCCTGAGTCAACGCCCTGAGCCTCTCTCTGAGCCACTCTCTGCAAAGGGGCTGGATGAGCTTTCAACAAGCTACACCATTTTGGAAATAGATAGTGGAGATGCTTGTTCAACATTGTGAATGCAGTTTATGCTGTATTTTAATTTTACAATTAATTTTCATTTTATAATTAAAAATAGTTGAGTGGAAAATATTATGATCTGTGTTTTCTGTTAGAATAAAAACACTTTACAAAAAATTTCAAAAAGTATTGAAAAGCTACTTATGTTAAAGAAAAATCATGTTGGGGCACCTAGGTGCTCAGTTGTTTAAGCCTTCGACTTCGGCTCAGGTCAGATCTCACGTTTGTGGGTTCGAGCCCCGCGTCGGGCTCTGTGCTGACTGCTCAGAGCCTGGAGCCTGCTTCCAATTCTGTGTGTCCTTCTCTTTCTGCCCCTCCCCCTCTCATGCTCTCTCTCTGTATCAAAAATAAATAAAACGTAAAAAAAAAAAAGACAAATCATGTTAATGTGATATTAAGGTCTCCTGACCTAACTTATAAAAAGCAAACACACAAACAACCAAATTGGGGTTCTGATTGCTAAAAACAAAACAAAACAAAAGGTAAACTAGGTCACGTTAGTGCCAGGCTTAAACACATTTTAATGCTTTTCTAGGAGAGAAATGTGCCCACTCCATGGCCCACGAAGGACCCTTGTGGCTTGTTATGGGACCACACTTCCCTCCACTCTGACCTCCTCCCCGTTCCTCACTCAACCAAGTGGCTCCCCATCTTCCTCCCATAATGCACACTTCCTGTTGCCCAGGCTGTCCACTCCACCTGAGACATTCTTCCCAGGGAGCTGCCCCTTCAGTCCTCAAGTCCCAGCTCCAGGGTGTCCATGCCGAAGCCGCCCCTGGTTCCCCTGCCCAAGCACCTCCTGGGTTCCATCCTATCAACCTTCCATCGTCCTCCTAGCAAGAGACCTTCCTTGTGGTCATGGCAACCATTACTTGTTCGGTAATCAACTAGCTGTCTCTCTTTCTGGAAATTAAATTCTATGAGGAGTCTTTGCTGTCCTGCTCAACATTGTATCCAAAGTGCCTGTAGAGATCCAGTAAATCCCTAGAGAATGAGAGAATAGTTATGTGAATGAATGAATGAATGAATGAATGAATGGATGAATGCAAGTGAATGAATGGGATCTCTATTGTAGGTAGCCTTTTCTCTCTGTGTAAAACCACCTTTTTTTTTTTTAAGTACAAATTGGATCATAATTGCCTTCTTAAAATCTTCTGAAAGCCTTTCCTTATTTACACAGAAATTAGAAACTCAGAAATGTCCAGGAGCCCATTCAGAAAGCTGAATGAGTGGAAGAGGCCAAGGAGCAGTGAGGACAGTGGCAAACCACATCGCCAGGAAAGCAGAGTTTGGTTGCTGTGTGGAGCCCAGGACCAGCCTTGCCTGGTCGGTTATCTGGATTTCTCTAAATGGGTTGAGAACTTGAATTTTTGTGTGTGAACTCTTCCTGAAATATTGGAAGATAATTTTTCTAACATGTTGGGACCAATCCTGTGGGGATGAAATAAAATGTTTCTCCAGACAGAATTCAGCTGCAGGCTGCTAGGTTGGTGCTTGGGATAGTCTAAACTCTCTGCCCTTGTCATTATTTTGCAGCCTTTTTCACTCTGCACCTGTTCACAACCTCTCTCTCTCCTTGTAATTCTTCATGGCCTACAATATGCAAATGGCAACCTCCTCGGAAGCTTCTTCAATCTCTTCAGCGTCATCTTTTTGTCTCAGGGATTCCAAGCACCCTGTCCCTGTCTTTTCTTATCATGGGATCCCAACTTTCATACCGTTGCTCCATCCCTTGTATGCCATGGACCGCCATATGCCAGGGATTGAGTTCTCTTGGGGCATTCAGCTTAGCAGCAAAGAAGAGAGCTGGAGTTTAATCACTTAAACTCAGCCACTTGTGTGAGTTGATTTCCTCCTGACCTTCAGTGTCCTCCTTTTTTCGTTGGCAATGAAGACTCGGAGAACGGATATGCAGAGCCTGGCACACACAAAGCACTCAGTAAATAAGTTACTATTAACTGCCTGATGTCTGATGCAATCCCCACCATGTAGCAGGCATTAATAAGCATTTGTTGGATGGCTGGGTTATGACACTTAAAGTCTTCCCTCTCTCTTGCTGCTCTTTCACCACTGGAGGATTTGCTGCCTCTCTGGCATACCAGCTGTGGGAGCTGAGCCCTCCTGGCTCCCCTGGCCTGTCATCACCTGCATCCAGGCCCCCACGAGGCACATTTCACACTGTTCACCCTTGTCTAGGATATAGCAGGATTCAGAGCCTCTGGGAGGCTGTCACTCATCATCATAAGAGCTGCTCATAAATTGTGAGGAACAGATCCTTGTACAGAGCATTTTCTGGGGTCAGGGGTTGACTTTATTCTCCTAGCTTCAAATGTGGAAGTCCCATTCCCAAGCACCTCAGGATATGATTGTATTTGGAGGCAGAGCATTTAAAGAGATAATTAAGGTACAAATGAAGTCATTAGAGTAGGCCCTAAGCTCAAATGGTGTGGAAATTAGGACATATAAACACACACAGAAGGGACACTATGTGAAGACACAGGGGGAAAATGGCCATGTAGAAGCGAGAGGGAGGCATCAGAAGAAAGCAACTATGCTGACACTTTGGTCTCAGACTTCTGACCACCAGAATTGTGATCAAACAACTTCCTGTTGTTTAAGGTGCCCAGGGTATGGTACTCTGTTAGGGGAGCCTTGGTGTACTCATACATCGAATACATCTGCCCTTTCAGGTCGTACAAAGAAAATTGTCTCAAGCACCAGAAGATCTAGATTGAATCTGTTCACTACAGAGTAAAATAAAGAAACAAAACAAAAACAAAACCTTCCTCATATAGTCTCTGCTTGTAATTAAGTTATCTGCAGGGCAATTTGCCAAACAATGAGGTAGCTCTTAGTGCATAGTTTTTCATTTACTAACATTTAGTCAGTTTGCCTGTACCAGCAACACACCTGGCATTCTTCCTACCCCGTCATTCACTCTTCATCATCTATCATCCATCCAACCATCCAAGAATCCATCCTGGTCCATGCCAACAGGCCCCTCCCTTCTCACTTATTTGGATAATGACATGAATCACATCTTAAAACACAATATCTTACCTTCTCTTTCTTAATTTTTAAAAATTTTTATTTATTTTTGAGAGAGAGACAGAGAGAGCCAGAGAGAGTGAGAGGGGCAGAGAGAGAGAGATAGAGAGAATCCCAAGCAGGCTCCATATTGTCAGCATGGAGTCTGATGTGGGGCCTGAACTCATGAACCATGAGATCATGACTTGAGCTAAAACCAAAGTCAGATGCTTAACGGACTGAGCCCATCAAGTGCCCCCAATGTCTTACTTTATGACCAAGACTTGAAGTTTTCTTGAGATGCAGGTGTCAAATTCTTAGGCTTAAGAATTAAGAATTAATTCATTCTTAATTAATTAAGAATTAATTCTTAGCCATATTATTCTTATATCTGTTACATGTAATTTCATTTTCCCAATAAGAAATGAAGATTCTTAGATAAATTCAAGATTACTATACCTCCTACTTTGCCTGAAAAGAGTCTTATTTATGTATAATCATCTCTTTCATTCTCCAAAGCATCCTGGTTTGGACAACAAGTTATATGTTACCTCGAATACAATCACATTCAAATAATTCTTCTCAATTGAAAATATCAATTCCCTAGGATCATACAATGCTGTGTATCAGACAACCACAGACTTCAGTGGCCTTTACCATCAAACAGTCATTATCATGGGTGTGTGGAGTTCACTGAAACTGGCGGTGAGGCAGAGCATCTGTCGTCCTCACAGGAGGGCTGAATGAGGATGAACTTGGTTGGGGTGACAGGGGAGACTCTGCTCCATGCAGTAGTTTGGACACATTCTTGGGTGAAGATAGAAGCATTAGAGAGGAAGTAAAAATAAGCACCTTTTCAAACTTTTACTCAGGTCGTCTGCTAACATCCTATTGGTCAGAGCCAATTCTGCAGCCAAACCCGGAGTATGAGGGCATAAAAGAGTGATGTGACAAAAGATGTGGATGTAGGAACTAAGGGAGACTGAGGCCATTGGTGTAATCCATCTACCATACAGTCTGCTGACAACATGGCCTACATTCATATGCACCTCTCTTCTTGCCGCAGAGCCTTAGAGGAAGGGGGTGCCCCTCACTCTACTTGAGGTCTGGTCTTGAATCTCTCCTTGCTCCTTTGATCCCTGTTTCTCGAGGAAAATGTACCAGTGGGGGATGGCATTCTCAAAGCACAGAGTTGAAAGAATGGCAAAAATGGCACCTTGATGCCACAGTCTCAGAGCAGTTACAGTGACAGCGACAGAAACAGAGACTCTTCGGGAGACGTTAGCAGACCGCTTTAGTCTGGGGAACCTTCAGTGTCTCCAGGCTCTCCAGGCCCCCTTGTTCCTTGGGGCAAATGCACCAGGTTGGCAGGGGTCTTATTTTGCCTGGCCAGTGGGAGGCTTTGCCAGATTGCAGGAAGTCCTGAGTGAGGGTTTACTAACCTCCTTATAATCCCAGTCACGTCGTTCTGAAACTAGCATGAGTGTATTTCATGGGTACAGAAATATCACTTTTGGAAGCTGGTCCTTTGGATCTACTTGAGTTCTGTATCCTGTGTTTCTCTATAACACAAGGGCCTCCCCATGGCCTCGGCCACAGGTCAGACATGGCTACACTGTGGAGCACACAGGAACTGTTGCTCTTGTCCATGTTGGGAAGACCTGTCTACTGTCCTCAAGGACTAGGGTGTGAGCACGTCAAGCCCAGCCAGGGCCTACCCTGACGTCTTCACGTCTCTTGTCTTCCTCCTCACTGGGGTTAGCCTGCTTTCTCAGCCTCTGCTCCTACAAGCCCTCCGACACGTACCCGTGTTTTCCTTGAGGAGCACTCTGCAGTGTCCTGAAGGCAACATACTCTTCCTGACTCTGGCTCCCTTACCGGTGGTGTCGATTTTGACTTTCGTCCCTTCCTTTTTCCCTCTTGGGCCCTTCATGCTCCTCCTTCTCTGCTCTGCCAACTTTTCACCTTTTCTGATGCAGTCAGTTCTCCATCACCTTTCATCAGCTCCCTGAGCTGTGGTGCTTATTTCCACGGTCCTAGGACTCTTGCTCAGTCCTCTGTTGACATTTGCAACAGGCTCCTCTTTCTGGTTTGGCAAATTCTGAAGCCGTGCTCACTGGCCCCCTGGATCCTCCCGTCGTTGTCCCCTCTCACTCTCTATCTTGTTCACACAGTGCTGGCCACACTGGTCTCCTTACTCTTTCTTGAAAATACCAGACATTTGTCTTTGCTTTTTCGCCATATGAAATTCCAATAAGCCAATTCCTTCAAATCTTTGCTCAAATATCCCTTTCTGAATGAGTCTTATCATGACCTCCTTCTCTGATGGCCTATCCCCTCCACTTAGAGCTCTGACACCTCTTATCTTCTTCCATTTATTTCCATCACTCTTACCACTTTCTAACATGCCTCAAAAGTACTACTTCTTATGATTATTTTTATTATTTGCCTCCACAATTAGAGTGTGAGTCTCACAAAGCAGGCAAATGCCTATATTTTGTTCACTGATCTATCCTAAGTGCTTAGAAATACTTTTCTTCTTTTTCACAAATGACTGAACAACAGTTTTATGAGCTCCTTGAGGTCCAGGGTGACATCTCATTCAATGAGTGCCCAGCATCGTGCTCATGGCCTAGAGCATAGTCCAGACTCAGTCAACAGCTTGTGGATGTATAAGAGAGAAACAAATTATCCTGTAATTAGGAGAAGAATTACAAATGTTAAAGAAGAAGGGGGAAACTCTCCATTACTCATGACCAAGAAAAAGACAATAAGTCTATCTGTTTTTTAAAACATTGGGGGATAAAAATGAAAAATGTTACTTTCTCCATCTTTTGTACCTTGGGTCTCAACTGCTTTTATTGTGTTATTTATTTATTTATTTTTGAGAGAGAGAGAGAGAGAGAAAGAGAGAGAGAGAGAGATTGAGTGAACAAGCAGGGGAGGGAGGGAGAGAGAGAGAGAGAGAGAGAGAGAGAGAGAGAGAGAGAGAGAGAGAGAGAGAATGTGAAGCACTCTCCAGGCTCTGAGCCATCAGCACAGAGCCAGACATGGAGTTTGAACTCACGAACCTTGAGATCATGACCTGAGCCAAAGTCCAATGCTTAACTGACTGAGTCAACCAGGCGCCCCTCAGCTGCTTTCAATCATCTGTTTGGGCCGTGGAATCATCTAGATGAATCACTAAAGGAATCAGGAACACAAAGTTGTGTGCTTTGTGGTGAATTTGAGTTTCAAGATCGGATCAGTTCTTTTTGCCAAAATCACTCATAAAATCTAATGTGTGTGCTAAGGAACATGCCTAAACGATTATAATGCTCTTGCAAATTTAATCCGCAAATAACCCTCTCTCCCTATTTCTGTAAGGCAGGAATACTGAAAACAAGTAAACCCTTAATGAATAATACCCAAAATAGAGATACTGTAAAATTGGCTGTGAACAGCCACAGGAATGGCCCTTCCGAATTAGAATGTAAAGTTGAGCTTCTGAGCTCCCAGTGAGCTTTCTGCCTGTCAACGGATTGAAAAGTCAGCGGGAACTTAGAAAAGCTGTATCATAAGTCTTCACTGTCTTAACACAGACCTCAGGTTGGCCTGCATTAAATGATCCTGATTTGTCTTCCGTTTGCAGAAAAACGATTATTATTCTGTCTGCAGTAATCACGATGAACTCCACTGTTTTCTTCTTTGAGTCATGACCTCATATTAAATGATCTTATATGAAATTCACTTACTTATTACTTATCTACAAGCCTTTTTAGTTTAACGAAGTCATTTTATGAGCTATTATTTGTAATAAAGACGACTACTAAGCATACCTAATTGTCCTGGTTTGAAATGTTTTGAAGATGTGAGCTAAGCATGAAATAGACTCTCTATGGTTTAAAAATAACAATCATTAACTTTCTTGTAATTAAAGGTAATTTAGTTGGAGGAAGAAAATCTCATCTGGGCTTGATGCAAGAAATCGTTTCTTCTGATTATAGTGAAGACAGGTGTTTGGGGGAATCTGGGAGCCTCTCCCTGGGAGCAGACACAACCCTGAGCCAACCAAACATGGCCAGATGGGGGTGGCTTTTAGGGGCTCTTTCCTGGGGCCTGTGGGAACCCCTTTGGCAGAGTCCACACAACTCAGTGCCTGAAGGTATGGACTGTCCATCGTAGGCTCCTCCTGGGCCATGACATTTACTCATGCTGGATATTTATAAGTGGAAAGAGAAGATGGAGAACAGACAAAACAAAGGTAAATGGGAATTGGGAATGACATTTATTGGAGATGAGGAAGGACTAGGTATGAGCAGGCTGGCCGTGGATTTTATCATTGGAGAAATACTTACAAAGCGGAGTCTTTGTGAAAAGTGGGCTATCTTCAGAATCTGCAAGCACAAGCCCAAACCTGATTTCTGGTGCCTGAAGTTTAAGCCTGCTGGGCTTGCCCACCCTGGACATCACACATGTTGGAGCAGGTATTGTGGTGTGCAAAACTCTCCTTCCTACCTTTCAGGCTTTATTTGGCTTCACAAGAAGCCATTGGATGGATTTTCTACATTGGGTAGAACAGACGCAATTCAGAAATTTTGTTGCAAGTCAATCATTTGACGTCACAGAGTCAGAGGTTATTTTAACGAAATAGCCTCCCTGCCTCACTTTGATAACGTGCCAGGTATAGGAGGACTCCGTTGACACCTCATCTGTAGCCCTCTGCACAATTTTCCAGGTGGATAGGCTTGTCCCTCCTTTGTAGAACTGATGCTCAGGGGAACTAGAAACTTCCCTGTTCCTCCTTCTTCACTTGCTCCTGGCTTTCTTTGGTTTGGTCAAAATATTTTAACAGACACCAACATCACAACCTTCCTTAGTCTCTCTCCTCATATCTGAGTTTTTAAAAATACATCAGGTTAGTGTTACAAGGCTGCCCCCCGATAGATTTTTCCATTGGAAAGGTTTTATGTAGAAATTGGAAAACTTCAGTCTTTCTTTGATTGCTGAAGCCTCACCCAAAAGATGAATAAACCAGGACCATTCAACCCAACACAGAAGACTCTGGGCCAATTTAATAAAGTTCTTTCTGTGTACATACATATGATAAAAGACCCACAGAAATGGAGGTCTTTGGTACCTTAAAAATAGGCCAATAGCCTGGGGCACCTGGGTGGCTCAGTCGGGCTTCAGACCAACTCAGGTCATGATCTCACAGTTTATGAGTCCAAGTCCTGCATTGGGCTCCGTGCTGACAACTCGGAGCCTGGAACCTGCTTCCCATTCTGTGTCTTCTCTGTCTGCCCCTCCTCCATTCGTGCTCTGTCTCTCTGTCTCAAAAATAAAATGAAAACATCCAAAAATAATAGGATAATAGCCTGTTTCTTTGGTCCATTCTTCAAGACCTAAACGCCTGAAAGTTGAGGAACCATGAAATCCCTTCCAGACTTTAGACTTTAGATGAAAGCTCTGTGCTTGCAAGGGAAAGTCATTCAAAACATCGGAACTAAAACTTGTATGTTTGAGTTAGAATGATTTAATGAACCCTTGCTATTTATCGGCTCCCTTCCTTCTCTCCGCAAAATCTCATGAGGGCAAAGGGACAAACTTGTGCACATTCAGCCACAGGAAAATCTGTTGCATAAAACATGAAATCCACACAAATACCAAGCAAATAAAATAAACCTCGTTACACAAAACTTCAGTGTGTTTCGTGGAGCGTACTATCCTATTCCATCCTATCATATCCTACATACCATGCCAACAAGATGGGGAAATGTGGGTTGTCTGAAGACGAATTCTAAGAAGAGTAGGGCCTAGTTTACACATTTCATTGTCCTGGGTTCATAAGAGCATCCTCTTTCCCTCTTAGAAGTGTTCCAGTTTGGAGCATAAATTAAATTGTCATCCCATTTATAAAATGCTCAGTACTAGGTGTCTCAGTAAACGGGCCCCAAATCATCTCAGCAATTTTTTTTTCTAGTAAACATTATAAAACCATCATTCAGCACTGCATTTGGGGAAAATATCTCTGGTATTTCTACCTTCTCTTTGCCTTGGCCTGAATCAACCCCTTAGTTTCTCAAGAGCATTTTTTTGTTTGTTTGTTTGTTTGTTTGTTTTCCTCCAAGAGCTAGTCATCAAGGCCCAAGCAGTGAAATGGATTATTTTCTGTTTGAATGCTGGAAGTGGCATTTGATAGAAACCAAATAATGCTGTTGTCCAATGTGTTCTTTCAGGTAAGCTTTTCCAAAACAACTTAGACCTTTTTACTTTATTGTTATGGATAGAATACAGAATCTTTGAATTCAAGATAATATAGTTAAAATTATTTTTCTTTTTTTAATGTTTTTTATTTTTTGAGAGTGCAAGCAGGGGAGGGTCAGAGAGAGAGGGAGACACAGAATCTGAAGCAGCTCCAAGCTCTGAGCTGTCAGCGCAGAGCCTGATGCAGGGCTCGAACCCATGAACCATAAGATCATGGCCTGAGCCGAAGTCGGACGCTTAACCAACTGAGCCACGCAGGTGCCCCAAAGTTATTTTTCTTAATCAGTCACATTTAATGTTTCCTGCACTTGTACAAGCTGTAGATTCTGATCCTGCAGATTACATTATAAATGACAAAACTGGGGCACCTGGGTGGCTCAGTTGGGTAAGCATCTGGCTTCAGCTCAGGTCATGATCTCATGGTTTGTGGGTTCAAGCCCCGCATCAGGCTCTGTGCTGACAACTAGCTCAGAGCCTGGAGCCTGCTTCGGATTTTGTGTCTCCCTCTCTTTCTGACCCTCCCCTGCTCGAACTGTCTCTCTCTGTCTCTCAAAAATAAATTTAAAAAATTAAAAATTTTGTTTAAAATGACAAAAGGGTTCACTTGTAATTTTGAAAAGAAAATCAGGGGACGTCATAGGCCAAACTAACTAGAATGCTTTTGTAAAATATTCACGGAACTGTGTTGTGAATAAACTTACATCTGTAACCAGGCCGCCAATCACACTGGACTCTCTTCCTCTCCTGCTGTGGTTGCTCATTTTCTCAAGGCCAAGTGTTTCTGTACATTTTGGATGTTCTCAGAGACTTTATTTTAACACGATCATTTTGGAAACAAAGTTATAAAACAGAGCTCTTAAATTATATGTAATTTCTTTCCTGCACATGAATTTTTATAGGACACCATGTAACTCATGAGTAAATACACTCCCAAAGCGGCTCTAATCAAAGCTGTGTCTGCACACATGTACCCGGCGCACACAGCACCCAGAGCCTTTCTGTAGGCTGGCGTCTTCTTGCGCCTATTTCCAGCCTTGCTTAGTTAGCACATCTATTCATGTGCAGCCATAAGAATTATACACACAGTCCTTTCAGATCTTCCTCACTTACATGCATCATAAATTAGGGGATGTCTGCTTTACAATTGCTTTGATTAACTCAGAAATGACACAAATTAGATTTGTGGCAAACTGCACTTAAGCAAGAAACAGACTTTAAATATTTAAGCAAAGGAGGGACAACAATTTGTATCCTCTCATCCTTCATGGTGGGACTGAAGTCCCCTCCCATCCGTCTCCAACCCGATTGTATCTGTAACTCTGGGCCAGACCGGGGGCTTGCTATGCAAAGGCTCCATGCTGCCATGGTGGGCTTAAATATTATCCGGTTCTCTGGTGTCTTTGAAAGAGGAGAAAAGCCTCAGGAAGCCTTCTAAGAAATGGAAGGTCTCCATTCCAACAGCAGGACACACTGAGGCCGGTCTGTGCCACACAAGGCCACCCCACGTGGCATCGCACGTGTTCCCAAGTGCCATCTGGCTCCATGACTCCAGTGGCTGGTCTCAGCTAAAACATGCTCTCTTATTGTTTACTTAGTAGGTTAACATTTGAGCTTTTCTATCAAACACGTGTGTTTCTTTTACAACATCAGAAAAGTACTTTCTGGAGACAGAAAGATGAGGATGTTTTGGAGCCATCAGAAGAGGCTGTGATGATGCAGGAGAAACCTGCGGGAGGTGTCTGAGTGGGAGGACGATAGTACGTTGGATGACAAATGTCGCAGACACACAAGGCGCTCATCACCCTGAGGTTGTGTGGGTGCCTCCTGAAGTGGCGGGTCTGCAGCCAGGTCACATGCTCTCCCACAACATTCTCACTTAACATGTCTTGCCTCATTGCCACATCCTGCCCCTTGCTTCTTCTGTGCATCCCCGGGAGCCCTGGGAGTGGTGACATTCAGTCCCACCAGACACTTTGCTCACCCTTCTGGCCATTCTTCAGTTCTCCAGTCAGTCCCAGAAAGTACCTGTCCCCCACACCAATGCAATTTATGGGTGATCCAAGAACTTGCCACTTTGATATTATTTTTTAAGGTTATTTATTTATTTTGAGAAAGAGAGTGAGTGTGAGAGTGAGAGAGAGGGAGCGAGAGAGAATTCCAATCAGACTCTGTGCTGTCAGTGCAGAGCCTGATGTGGGGTTTGAACTCACAAACTGTGAGATCATGACCTGAGCTTAACCCACTGAATGACCAAGAGGCTCCTGTAGAGAAGTCCAGACTCTGTTCTTGCATATTGTTAGCACAATCGACGTCCTCTTTGCTTATCATTTTCTCTGTCTCTCTCTGTCTCTGTCTCTGTCTCTCTTTCTCTCTCTCTCTCTCATATTTTAGATGCAGAAGTTCAGGGTTAGATGGTTTTCTGATGATGGTGAATTCCAGTTCTGTATTCAGTCCTTAGGAGAGTGCTTGTAACCCTCTGACTCTAACATTACCAGCTCTCTTTGCTGTCCAATGTATTTTAATCACACTATTAATTATATGTCAATAGGTACAATTCAGTTTAACCTACCGGAGCATACAACCAATTCGATTCCCCCACCAGACACCTAATGATCTCTGAAAATGTGTTCTAAGAGGTACAGTTTTTATCTGTACCTTCCCAGTCCTTCTGAATACGAAAGGTTGTTTGGCTATAATGAGCCTAATTGCACTATAAAATTCAGTCACTTGCTTATTAATTGGAACGTCTTTGAAATAGAAGAAAATACTAATAATCAAATCTAGTGGATAGAATTTAAAAAATTAAATCTAAGCAACAACTGTGTTTGTAAAGGCAAAGATAGGTTCAGTGCATACCCAATCCAACAAAATGTTATGCAAATAACATTTGAGAAAAGGAAAAAAAAAAAAAAGAACAGCTCCTAACTTCTGGTAGCTGACCTGATACTCATGGCAAGGCCATGCTAACCTCCTGCAAAACAAAAACAATCTCAGATAAAGCTCGTTGACTCAGGCCATTGTAAAATGAGGCAAAACAAAACCATTTCATAATTTGGCCTAAGCACAGACAAAAAGAAAGTCACAGTTAGGGACTGAAGGTTGTGTCTCCCTAAGTTTGGATGCTGCAATCCTAGCCCTAGTGGGTCTTTGGGGGTGATTGGTTCATGAGAGTTGAGTCTTCATGCATGGGATTCGCTCCTGGTTAAGAGAACCCAGAGCGTCTCTCATCTCTTTGTATCACGTGAGGACACAAGAAGAGGTTGGGCTCCCCAGCCTCCAGAACTGAGAACAATGACTTTCCACCTGTGGCATTCTGTTACAGAAGCCTGAAGGCACTGAGTCAGTCCTTGGACCACCCACAGAATAACACAGAACATTCTCCTCTTGCTGAACAAGTGACTGTTACTTCTTTACTACTGATAGAATCACCCCAGCTTCATGATAGCTCCCAGTCTACAGCAGCCCCCTGAGACCGCCCCGAATTTCCTAGGTAAACTCCAAATACTCTAACAGCTTCCTTGTGACCCCTTCTCACTGAGACACTCACTACTCGTGCTCACCCTTGCAGCAGGCAACAAACCGAACTCACCCAACTACAGATGTGTTCTGCAATCTCTGGCTTTACCGAAATGTTATCAATAAAACTTTATTGGAAGTGTATATAATTCCCAAATTTCCCTTGAGTTTGTGGGATTTTGTCAGCTTCTCCTCCCCACTTTTTTGGGGAGAAGCTTCTGGCTGCTTTCCAGAGTGTTCCTCTATCTTTGGTTTTCCAAAGTATTTTTATGATAGGTCTCAGGGTAGGCTTCCTTGACTTTTTCCTATTTGGAGTGTCTCAACTTCTTGAATCTGCGATTGTATGTCTTTTGCTGTATTTGAGAAGTTTTCAGCCATTATTTCTTTAAATACTCTTTTGGTCTTACCCTATTTCTCCTCTCCTTCAGGGTTCTGAGAATAAACATATTGGGTCTTTTGTTATCTTCCCATAAGACCCTGAGTTCTGCCCCTTTTTTTATTCATACATATTTTTTCACTCCATTTTCTCTCTGTTGTTTAGACTGGATGGATTCTATTGATCTGGCCTCAAGCTCATTCTTTGTCACCTCCATTTTACTGTTGAAACACCCTGTGATTTAAAAATTTTTATTTTCCATCATTTCATTTTTCTACTTTTTCTTTTTTAAAATTTGTAAAATTTATTTTTGACAGAGAGGGAGACAGTGTGAGCAGGGGAGGGGCAGAGAGAGTGAGGGAGATACAGAATCCAAAGAAGGCTTCAGGCTCTGCGCTGTCAACACAGATCCCTACACGGAGCTCAAAACCATGAACCATGAACCATAAGATCATGACCTGAGCCCAAGTCAGAAACTTAATTGACTGAGCCACCCAGGTACCCCAATCATTTCTTTTTTCAGTTCAATCATTCCCTTTGGTCCTGTTTTATGACTTTTGTTTTATTGAAGAGATTTTCTATCTTTTCATTTGTCCTGAAAGAAGGTTTAACAGATTGTGAAAGTTGTTATGACTGCTGCTTTAAAATGTTTGTCGGATAAATCCAACCTGTGATTTATCCCAGTGTTATTGTCAGCTGATTGATTTTTTTTCAGCTTTAGGTGTGATTTTCTTGGCTCTTGTAGGATAGGTGAATATTGACAGTATCTCAGATATTTTGCCTGTATGTGAAGAGATTCCAGTATTATTTAGATTTTTTTATTTTAGTACATAGTTACTCTGTTCGGGTTTAACATGCAGGTCCTACACTGCTTGGAGGGCTGTGGTTCCAATGAGGGTTTGCTTTTTTTTAGGTTTATTTATTAATTTTGAGAGAGAGGGAGAGCACAAGTGGGAGAGGGGCAGAGAAAGAGGGAGAGAGAGAATCTCAAGCAGGCTCCATGCTGTCAGTGCAGAGCCCAATGCAGGGCTCGAACTCATGAACTCGTGAGATCAGGACCTGAGCCAAAACCAAGAGTCAGAAACTTAACCGACTGAGCCACCCAGATGCCCCAAGAGTTTGCTTTTTATTGCATTAATTGTGTCACTTTGATCTGTTTGAGTCCCCCATGCTTACCCCCAAGCCCTTGCTGATGCTGTCCAATAGAGCAAAGAGTGTTTTCCTAGACCAGATATAGGAAGCCAGACATAGGGTGTCTGTCTGGTGGGGAGAGAGTCTCAGACCTGCAGGGCCAAGAGATTTCTCTGGGTGGGCATTGGCTGTGGAAAGATCCCCCCCCCCCATCTCTGGGGGTTGGAGGAAGTTTCCCACGATGGGTAGTTATTGTTGTGGGACCCCCCTTCTGGTGCACTTTGACTGTCCTGGTGTCTCTGGGTGGAAGAGTGGAGTCTCAATTCAGTAGAGTCAAAAAGTCTTCCAGGGCCAGGCTGCTTACTGTGGCCAAGACCTTCTCCACAGTCCTGTCTGCCCATCTCAGTGTTTCCCAGCAGAGGAGGGAAATCTCACTCACAGGAAAAGAGGGCTTCCCCTGCTTGCTTCCTGTTGGCAAGAATCCTTAGTGTCCCCATTGTAGAGGTGCTCAGTCTACCTGATGCTATCTGGGTGACTTCTATTCAACTTGGGGAGGAGTGGACCTTCCTTTGCTAGGTCAGAGGTCAGCAAGTGTCAGGCCCGAGTTTCCTTCTCTGTTGGATGCAGGGTTGTAAGACCTCTTGGTGGCCTGAGTCAATCTGTCTTCCCACCACCTTTCAGAGTGCTCCATTCAGCATGTTCCTTCAGATGCCTCTTGAATTACTCCCGGAGTTTACAGTTGTGTTTGGTAATAAGCAAGGAGAGATGGGTCTGTCCCATCTTGTCCAGGTGGAAAGCCTTGATTTGCCCAACTGAATTTTGACAAAGATATGACAGCAATTTAATAAACAAAAGACACATTTTTAAATGTTTAGTTATTTTTGGCAGAGAGCAAGTGGGAGAGGGGCAGAGAGAAAGGGAGACAGGATCTGAAGCTGGCTCTGCACTGATATCAGCGAAACCAACACGTGGCCTGAACCCATGAACTGCTAGATCATGACCAAGTTGGACACTCAGCCAAGTGCCCCAACAAAAGATACACTTTTCAACACACATGGCTGAAGTGATTGGACATCCATAGCCAAAAACAAAAACAAAAGCAAAACGAGCAAATAAACCCTCAATCTTAAATTCAAATCCTAAATGATAGAATCTTTAGTTAGAAAAAAACAATAGAAAAAGTTCATGATCTAGGGCTAGGCAAAAAGTTCTTAGACTTACCATTAAAAACATAATTCATAAAAATAAAAATCAATAAATCTGCACATCATCAAAATTAAGAACATTTATCCTCAAAAGATCCTGTTAAGAGAATGAGAGGGAAAAATGAGCAACCTTCTGGGAGAAAATAGTTATGAACCACGCATCCAACAGAGGACTCGTATCTAGAACATATAAGGAAATGTCAATATGCAATAGTTAAATAGAAAGAACGTTGAAGCAAAAAAAAAAAGTTCAGTTTGGAAATATCCAAAAGATGCGAAGAGGTATTTTGCCATAGAAGATATTCCAATGGCAAATGGACACATGAAAGGCTGTCCAACACATTTTGCTATTAGTGAAATGCAAGTTGAAACCACAGTGAGTTAATACCGCACACCCGTTGGAATGGCTGTAATGAGAAAGAGGACAGCATTAATTGTTCTCAGGGATGTGAAGAACCTGGATTGTCCATGTGTTACAGGTAGGAAGGGGAGATGGTGCAGCCTCCCTGGAAAACAGCTCAGCAGAATCATATAAACTGTCCGACAACGCAGCAATTGCACATGGCACGTTTATCCCATGAAACTGCTCTGGGGACAAAGGCACTGCTGATACATTCAACAATGTGGATGTGTAGGAAGTTATTCTGCGTGGAAAAAGTCCATCCCAGAAGGTTATATAATAAATACATGATTCCTTCTATATGACATCTTGAAATGACTAAATATGTGGTTCCTTCTCTCTAAGTTTTGAAATGACTAAATTATAGGAATGAAAATAGATTGGTGTTGCAAAGAACTGGGCAGGGGAGGGTGGGAGAAAGAGCGAGGGAGGTGTGACTATAAAAGTCAACAGGAGGGGTCCGTTGGTGAGGGAATCATTCTGTATCTTCACTGTATCAATGTCAACATTCCGATTGTGCTATTATTGGACTCTAGTTGGGTGAGATGTTACCACTGGGTAAAGGGTACATGGAATCTGTGTTATTTCATAGACCTGCATATGCTACAAAATTGTAGTTAAAAACTCAAGGCCATAGTACCACCTCCATTATGGTAAGAGACAGATTTGTCATGACCTGCAGCTTGAGAACAAGCCAGAACGAGGGACAGGCAGTGCCCTTCACCTGACCTCATGAAGCCTCTTCATCTGACTGGTGGGTGCCACAGGGAGGTTTTGGCATTGAATCGGGAATTGGATCTGGTGCATAAAATTCCTTTAGCTCCAACATTCTAGAATCCTTCAGCTTTTCCCTTCACCCTGTAGCATGCAGGACATGCTATCAAATGCTTCCCATGTATTTCTACTTTAAAAAGCATTGTAGTGTTTGCATCTCTAATCTATTATTCAAAGCAAAGATCAGAACGGCATGTTATAAATGGTAGTTTCATATTGTTACAGACAAGGAAATTCATTCCTACCAGGCCAGCCCGCATGAAATTCTGATCATTATTTCAGTTATTATTTTGCAGGATTCGGAGTTTATAAATAAATTTTAAAAGTCTCATGGTCTCCTGACTCAGTCCCCTGCTTCAGGAAATCTTTACCTTCTTTCCTATGTCTTTTTAGCTTATCCTTGCTAGAAATTATCACACAGGATACAATCTCAGCCTCTCTGCATCATTTTTCTGAATTAAATTAAATTCTAAGCAATTTCCCTTTTAGATACAACTTCTCTACTCATGTTTTTCCTCTCCTTGAAAATCTCTCTTCCTTTATTCTTTTTTCCTCCTCCCTACACTTTTCCTTCTCCCCCTTACCCCTTTTTGTCCCACTATACAATATTTGGCATGTTTCTCAGATCTCTAGTAAATTTGTTATTTCTTATAACTTGGAATAACAATATAAGACAAAAGGGAAGCATGGATTTTTTATAGCACATATGAGTGGTGCTGTAACAACATTATACTGTCTCCAGATGAAACTAACATAACTCTCTCTTCCTGGCCTTATAGGCCGGTTGCTCCAATAGGGAAAGTAATAAATCTAAATGATGTTCTTGATTGCTGCATTTTCAATTTGGGTGCCTGATTTATCAGAGAGATATAATAATATGCATTTAGACAGACAGCTCCCAAGTGACTTAAAATATGCTGAGGAGTTTTTACACCTATGCTGTTCAAATTAAAGCCAGCAATAACTTCCATGTTATATTTTTTCACTTCTGATCACATCTTTCTGTAATGAAGTTGAAAGATTCCCCAGATGTGACAAGTTCAAATCTAGAATGGGAGGGACACTAGGGACGGGGACCTTGTGGAGAGCAGAGAGGCATGCATGTTTGCACTCGGAAGTTCTTAACCTTCCACATCCCCCTCCCACCGGGGTGTCCAGGTGGCCCATCCCCATAATGGCCTGTTTTCCCTTGCAGTGTGGCCTGGGGGACCAGGGCCTGTACATGAACCTAATGGAAAGGAACTTGCAAGATGCTCAGAAGTTTATCCTGATGTACGAGGTGGTCCAGCCTGTGACCTGGGTGCCCTCCTTCATGGAGGACAACAGCCCCTTTTACCACATGGCCGTTGACGTGGTGCAGGGCAGGGACATGCTGGTCCACATCATCTATCTGGCCACAGGTAGGAGCTCTGTCCTCAGTGAGGAGTTTCCTACCCTAGTCTGATTCATTGGTTTGCTTTTAACACCTGCGTTTCAATGTCAGGCATTCCGTCTTTTTTCCTCACATAGCCAAATCTGCCATGTTCCCCTAGCTTTGTCATCCTTTGTGCTTCTTGTGGGGAGTTCTAATTTCTCCTTCTCCTACATTGTTCTCTGTAATTGGAAAGACAGTACATAGTACCTCACTATGATCTCTTCATTTTTTCTAATATAAGTCATGTCTTGACAAAAACTTTTAATTTGGGTGATTTATGACACTTGAACATTTTGTTAGATGGCATTCTTAAATTAATTTTTTTTATTTGAGAGTGTGGCAGAGGGAGAGAGAGAACAAATCATAAACAGACTCCATGTTCAGTGTGGAGCCCAATGGGGGGCTTGATCCCATGATGCTGGGATCATGCCCTGAGCCTAAATCAAGAGTCCAGAGCTCAGCTGACTGAGCCCCTCAGACACCCCATGTTAGATGACATTTTTAAGTGAGGTACAATCCTGTGTTTGTCATAGTCATTTCCTATTGGTTGAAAGATGATGCAGCAAAATATTTTTGTTGTAGGATGGAATGTGGAAGTGTCCTTGGAACCACGCCCTTGGGTCAAGGGGCAGAGCATCTTATGGAAAATCTAGGAGAATGTACTCATCAGGTATCACAAATAGATTACTGAGTTTCTGAAGTACCATCACACAGCAGTGCAGGGAGTAAGGTGGGAAGGTTCTATCTCTTTGTTAATTGTACATGCAGCTCAGGGCACTGGAGGCCAGCTTCAGGGGCTTCCTTCAGTTCGCCATATTTGTCCATTATCTCCCTGAATTCGCTCTCCATATATTGGATTCCCCTGACCTGGAATTATACACACTCCCTCCCCACTTATAACAATTCTCCATTTGGCAAATAATTTCCTCACTCTTTGGATTCAGTATAATTAGCACATCTCATTTTGTAATTATTCATTAGCTTGTTTAATTTTTTCATCCATTCACTAAAATTTGTTGGGTTTTTACTAGTTTGTGTTTCAGGTGAGCACTCATGGAATAACATGGTGAACTTACTGGTGGCATCCTGCTCTCTGGGAGTTTACATTCTAATGGGGGCCGCAGCCAGTGAGTAACCACTAACTCCATGATACTGGCCATTTGAAGGCCATACTTGCTTCCATTGTGCGTATAAGGGTTTTAGAAGCTTCTTTGTTTCAATGTTTATTTATTTTAAGATTGAGAGCAGGGAGGGGCGAGGGAATGGGAGACAGAGATAGAGAATCCTAATCAGGCTCCACACTGTCAGCACAGAGCTTGATGCAGGGCTTGATCCCATGAACCATGAGATCATGACCTGAACTGAAATTAAGGGTTGGACGCTTAACCAACTGAGCTACCCAGGTGTCCCTTAGAAGCTTCTGATGGCTTCTGATGAAACTGAGTTTGCATGTTAATTCTGCAAGAGTCAGCTTGTTCAATCACTATTTAAAATAGGCCTACAAGGATGGTAGTACATACGTGAAGACTTTTATTCTACATAATATGTTTGAACACAATTTAAATCTGATCAAACAGAAAACCTGACCTAAATTATAGATTCCAAAATTAAATGATCTTCCACATAGGCTGCTTTTCAAACAGTACAACCATCTAGAGACTTGAATGCTGAGTCTTTTTGGAACAATCTCAAGCCGAGACCAGTCCTCCTCCCAGATCAGTGAAGGGATCAGCTCAGGAGTCGGTGGCCGTGAGATTCTGGGCTGTCTGCTCATGTCTGGGGCTGCAGTAGACCCTACCACAGGCTTGTGTTTTTTGTTTTCTGTTTTGCTTTGTTTTGCTTTTGTTTATTTTTGTTTTGATTTTAATTCACAGCTATTTACAAATTGAAATTATGTAGCATACATAATCAAGATGTTGCTAATTCAAATCAGAGGTTAGTATTTTCCTTAATATTTTCTGTGAATGCTCATACATACACAAAACTCTTCTGATGTTCTTATTTCTCACTCGCAAGGATGTTAAATTCAAGGGGAAGAGCCATCGACAGTGAGAGAAGGCACCTTCTAGCAGGACAAGATGGTGGTGACACAGGACCCTAAGCTTAGATCTTTGCTCCAAACCACAGTCAGTGACATGGGAGAGACACATAAGAAGGCCTACTGGAAGCTGGATTCCCGACAGCATTTAAGTTTGTTTAGACTAGCTTGACAATTCTTCATCACCTCCATAAATTAACAGCATCATCTCCATAAATTACAAATTTTACATGTCCACTAACTTCTGGATCTTTTCGCTTAAACAATTGCAGCATGTCTCATGTGTCTTGAAAGAAATGTCATCTTTTACAAGCACCTGTTTGAAATCTTGGGTTTGGACTCTAGAAAAGGAATCTAGGTTTGGAGATACATTTCCTTCCTTACATTTTGGTTTTACTTGAGCACACATAAATTGGATAAGATGCTCCAATGGCCATTTGAAAAGCTGGCTTGATTTTATCTGTTGTTACCTAACAATCGAAGTGAAATGGACTCTGGTGAACTGCATTATACAAGACATCTTGCTTCCCATGTGACATTTCCCAGCTGCTAACATTGAGCTGAGCTGAACTGCTTCCCTAAACGCTTCTGGGGCCATTTTCTTGCTGCGTCCATGTCCCTCCACTGTTGGAAACTCAGCTGAGATTAGGCACATTATCTGGACCATCTTCATGCAGATATTTTTGCGACTTCTTTGAAAGTCTTCTCAGGGAAGGAGGCTAAATAGTAGATGGTGACTCCTTTAGAATGTTGGTGACTTGAGCTCTATAAAGGACCAAGTCCTCTCTAGTCAGCTGCTCAGTTCCTCTCTACATGCATAAAATTAAGGCTGTGTTGACTGCGTATTGGATGACTTGTTTTCTTACCTGATTTGTAGAACTCCACCTCTTCTGCTCCTCCTCCACCTCCATGGTTGTACTTTTGCTGGTTCCATCTAGTCTGCCTGTCTGCTGCATACATACGGCCATTTCTCAGGGCTCTGCCTGTGGCCACAGACATGCCCCCAGGAGTCCTAGGAAGGGTGCCAGGTCACTGAAGAGAAATCAAGTCTGGAATCCAGGAAATCCATCTCACTTTGTTGGCAGACCAAATAACAGTGAGTGAGAGAGACTCCAAGGTGCTTTTGTTCCCACTCCCCATTTAGTGCCATTTTGTTCACATTAACATTTATTAGGATATTAAGTATAATTATGTGATTGCACTGGGATAGATGGCTTTGAGAACAGGGACAGACTTTTTTATTTGAACTCACTACACTCAGTGCAGAAGGAAAGGAACTGTGGCAGACTTCACCTTGGATGAAGAGTTGTAATAGATAATAATGCAGCATTGGTTTATGTGGACACATGAACTTCTGCCACCTTAAAATATAAAATAAAGCCCCTTAATTCCTTCATTCTGTACTTTGGCTGCTGGGAACACTTTGCTCTATTATTATTTGCTTTCAGTAAAGTTTAGCGTAAGATGTAGTTGCCTTGAATTTGAGACAGGGAGTTTATTAATTAATAAAGTGAGAAGGTCACAGCTATGCAGTAATTCTGAATACACATCTCTGCACTGTGTCGCATACTTTATACATTCAATAAATATTTAAAACAAAACTGTGCTGTGCACGGAAGCTCCGGATATCCCTTAAGCTTCAAGGCTTTGTGTTGACTATCAGGAGATGGGCTCCCTTGTGTTATTTTAAAATAATATGGTGCAGAGGGCTAATTATATGGTATGGGAAACAAAGCAAAACAAAGAAAACAAAGCCACAAAGTGGAGGGGGGGGTGGCATCCGTTCTCAACTTAAATACAAACTGTTTGTAGGGCTCTATGTTGACCAGTGGCCACAGAGCCCTGGCTCTTATGAGTTAGTTCTTAGAGATACAGACAATCTTTGCTTACCATTTCGCCACTCCCTTCTGTTACAACTTTGTAACAGCTTATATGAAATGGGTTTAGGACTTCCCAGATGCTGCAGAATTGGGGAAGTCTATGGAAAGAGCTTGGGAAAATGTGTGCACTGACTGTTAAGTGATCACATGAGATCCTTTTCATTGTAATGTGTGCGAACCTCTCCACCATGACTTTGGTTGGTTCATTACTAAATTTGGCACCTTGAGAGTGTCGAACAAAGTCAACTATATTGATAAAAATATATTGCATTAACTTTTTTCAGGGAGGTAAGATGATAGACAGCCATCTCCGTCCTAAACACATGCAAATAGCTGACACAACTTGGAAAAGAAACAACCCAAGAGCAGTATAAAGCATGTGCAGATGTATTGGCAGGAGTCAAATCATAGAAAATACAAACATGATTGTTGTGAAACCCGAGGTAATAAAAGGACACTGAGCTTTGTAGTTTTCGAAGCATGAATCCATCTCATTTTAGTGATATCCTTCAGTTGAGTGGGGCTGAATTTTACCTGCACAGATGCTAAGATACATGGAACGTATAAGCACAAGTAAATGCCCAGGGCACTTGAAGTAGCATTCGTGCCCACTCAACCCTCCTGGGTCCCCATGAATTTAGACTAAACCGTACTGGGCCCTGGGGGTACCTAGGTGACTCAGATGGTTAAGTGTCCGACTCTTGATTTTGGTTCAGGTCAGGATCCCACAGTTCATGAGTTGAGTCTGTGCTGCTCTTTGGGATCCTCTGTCCCCATCTCTCCTTGCCCCTTCCCCACTCTCACTCTCTCTGCGTCCTTCAAAAACAAACAAACAAACAAATAAATAAAGACCACATAAGTTACCTCAATGTTTTATTAAGTTTTTGCTCATACTTTGATGAATATTAACACTAACTTAAATACAACTTAAAATCATATTGTAAAAATTGATATGTAAATAGATAAATAAACAAACAAATAAACATAACACAGCTGTATTTCCTTAAATTAAGACATGGGATCTTAAGTGATAAATGTTTTCATGCCATAGAGAATTTTTGTCCTATTCTTTCATTTACATTGAATAATTTTTAAAAATATCACTTGGAATCTAGAAAGAATTACTTCTTTTTGCTAAGATCTATTTTCTTTGCAACTTTCAAAGATGCAATGCAAGGTTATTAACTGTAGTTTGAGGATGACTTCTTAAAATAAGTCAATAACAGAGGAGCAACCACACTTGGAATGGATATGTGATCAAGTCAGTGATGAACATCAGTAGTCCAAAAGCATGATATAAAATATTTGGTGGTCTATTTCCCACCAATGTGAAGTTAAAATGAATTTTACTTTTCCACTAAGTAGAATTTTTAAATTTTTTTCATAGTCTCTAAGCACCAAATTGAGAATTGCATTGAACTGGGGATAGAGAAATGAGAGTCTGCCCCCTCCCCCCAAAAATGTTAAATTGATGTCTAAAGAGAAATATGAATTTTTTTCCTCTTAAGTGTTTGGATATATTTTTTGGATTTAGTCTTCCCTCTGTTTTTTAATCTAAACTATTTTTAAAATTTATTTGTTTATTTATTTTGGGAGAGACAGGGACACGGACAGTGTGAGTTGGGGAAAGGCAAAGAGAAGGAGAGAGAGAATCTCAAGCAGGGTCCCAACTGTCAGCACAGAGCACAGTGTGAGGCTTGAACTCATGAAACCATGAGATCATGACCTAAGCTGAAACCAAGAGTCAGATGCTTAACTGACTGAACCACCCATGCATTCAGTCATTTATTTGTTTGTTTGTTTGTTTGTTTGTTTGTTTCTCTCTCTCTCTATCCCAGGACAAATGTTGCTTTAATGAAAGAATAGTATACATATTGACACTATAATTATTTAACAAATCCGTGGTCTATTTATGATATCCTCCAAAAGCAAGCCAAGTATCTATGAAACACAAATAGGCACACTTATATTTTATAATTATGCACTGTCCAGTGTTCTCAGAAAGACTTCTATAATATAGTTGTACAGGTAGTCCCAGCGTCATTTGTGGAAAAGA
Source organism: Mungos mungo (assembly GCA_004023785.1). Lineage (NCBI taxonomy): Eukaryota > Metazoa > Chordata > Mammalia > Carnivora > Herpestidae > Mungos > Mungos mungo. Next base: position 113,767 of record PISW01005992.1, read on the forward strand.
TTGTTCTTTCCTTCTCGAATTGTCTTGGCATCTTTATTGAAAATCACTTAACTGTAAATGTGAACATTTATTTCTTTTTTAAGTTTATTTATTTTTGATACAGAGAGAGAGAGAGAGAGAGAGAGAGAGAGAGAGAGAGAGAGAGAGAGAGAGAATAAGTTGGGGAGGGGAAGAGAGAGAGGGAGACACAGAATCCGAAGCAGGCTCCAGGCTCCAGGCTCCAGGCTCCAGGCTCCAGGCTCTGAGCTGTCAGCACAGAGCCCGACATGGGGCTCAAACTCAGGAACTGTGAGATCATGACTTGAGACGAAGTCAGACGCTCAACTAATGGAGCCACCCTTAGCATTTATTTCTAGGCTCCCAATTCTACCCATTGATCTTTATATCTATTCTTATCCCATTAAGACATTGCCTTGATAGCGATGGCTTTATAGTAAGTTTCTAAACTGGAAATTATGAATTCTCCAACTTTGTTTTCTTTCTCAAGATTGTTTGCTTATTCAAGATCCTTTCCATTTCCATATGAATTTTAAGATCAGCTTTGTCAATTTCTGCAGAGATGCCAGCAGGAATTTTGGTAATGGCTGCTTTGAATCTGGAGGCCAATTTGGGTAGTACTATCACCTTGATATTGAGTGTTTTCATCTATGACCATGAAATATATTTTCATTTAAGTCTTCTTTGTTTTTCTTCAACATTTTCTAGTTTGGAGAGGATAAGCTTTGTACCCGTTAATTCTGTTTCTAAGAATTTTACTCTGTTTGATACTACTGTAAATAATTTTTTTTCTCAATTTCCTTGTCAGATTATTCTTTGCAATTCATATAGAAATACAATTTTCAGCTTGCATCTTGCAACCATGCAACACTCTTTTGTTAAATTTCAAGTTTTTAGTAAATTCCAGGGCACCTGGATGGCTCAGTCAGTTAAGCATCCAACTCTTAATTTCAATTTAGGTCATGATCTCATGGTTCATAGGATCAAGTCCCACATTGGGCTCTGCACTGGCAACATGGAGCCTGCTTGAGATTCTATCACTCTCTCTGTCTCTCCCCCTCTCTCTCTCTCTATCTGCCCCTCTGTCACCCATGTGCACCCTCTCGCTCAATAAATAAACATTTAAAAATTTTAGTAAACTGCCTAGAATTCTCTATATACGAGATGTTGTATATGGAAATAAAATAAAGATAGTTTTTCTTTTTTCATTTCATTTTCTGCATAATTGCTTTGTGAGACCTCCAATACAGTGCTGAAAAGAAGTAATGAGTGTGAACATTCTTGTCTTGTTCCTGATCATGGCGGGGGAGGGGAGTCCTTCAGTCTTTCACTATTCAGTCTGATATTGATCTGATTTTTTCATTGGTACTCTATCAGACTGAGAAGGATCCCTTCTATTTTTCATTTGTTGAGTGTTTTTATCATGAAAGGCTATGAATTATATAAAATAATTTTTGTATCAATCTATATGATCATGTTTCCTTTATCTTTATGTCTACTGACATGACACAGTGCATTAGCTGATTTTTACATGGTACACCTGCCTTGCATTCCTTGGGTAAATCACACTTGGTCATGATGTATAATCTTTTTTGTATGTTGCTATTTCTGGTTTGCTAGCATTTTGTTGAGTATGTTTGTGCCTATATTCATAAGAGATATTTGTCTGTAGTTTTCCTCAGATGTCTTTATCTGGTTTGGGTGTAAGCCATGTCTTCATTTTGAATAAACCTTCACCGAGGAGATTTTGAGTTGAGGATTCTCTTAAATAATAAAGAAAGAGATTTGACAGATCTGGGAATATGTGAGTGATGTACAACTATTAACACCTGTGGTTCCCACTTAAAACCCAATAGCATAAATAGACTTTCTCCCAATCATCATGGGTTACTTAGCACATTTCCAGCATCCTTTCCACCAGTGTGCCTGCAGTGACTTGGAAAAACAGCTTTACAGTGATGCAGTGCAGTGACTAATGGTGGCTAACTCTAAAAATAACTTGCTGGGATGTGCAAAACAGTATTTTTTCACTTGAATATATATATATATATATATATATATATATATATATATATATATATATATACTGTAAGGTATATTACTATAAACAGTATTTTAACTTGAATATATATCACTGTAAAAAATATATATTTTTCTTTTTTCTGCTTCTCTTCCTCTCCCTTCCCTCTCTCCCTGTCTCCGTTCTCTTTCCTTCCTCCTTCATTGCATCCTCCCTCTCTCCCTTCCTCCCTTTCTTCTTTCCTTCCCTTCTTTCTAGTGAAAGATATAATTTCCAGTCTTCAAGAACAATTCCAATTAATCAATTAACCAAATACATAATGGAAATCAGTCTTTCTTTCTTTTTTGTTTTCTTCCTTCTTGATTAGTTCAAAAAAATAGCTGCAGAATAATCCTCCTGTGACCATTTTTTTTATGTTAAGTCATAGTATTTTACACATATTTTTGGAAACATAATTATTAACCAAATATACTTTATACAACTTATGTCTTGTCATTTTTAAATGGAGTTTTCCTTACTAAAGGGCTTTGCTGAGACTCATGTCAGATAACCCCAAAATTGTCATAAACACTAATAACAGATTACTGTAATGCTTGATGTATAGGAATGATGTTTCTGAGAGTAGGTGAACAGTGAGAGGCATTTTGTTTGTGATTCTTTCAGATATACCTTTAGACTTAGTAAGTACCTCCTCAGAGAAGCTGAGAGCGTGAGCTTTGCTAATGAGATGTTTCTGGGTAATCAATGCAGCCTTTACTTAATTAGCTACCTGAGGACAAGAATTCCTGAAATTATCATTATGGAGGAACTGATCCTTGGAGACCAAATAAAAGCCAATAGAAAGAAAGAAGTATTTTTCGATTTCCTATGTTGACCAACCCTAATCAGTGCTGAATAATTGCTGGATGGTTGAGGTGGATATAAAGCAGGTAGCTGTTAACCCATCTACTATCCACTATGATCATTTATTTCGACGAGTCCAAACTATTAAAAAATATGTAAGTGAAAAAATCCAATATATATTTAATGTTTTTGACATGTGGAGACAGTTTTGAGATTAAATCAATATTCAAGTTATAGTTCTAATTACCTGATTTTAGTCCAAATCCTGAGCCATAAAAAAATATAATCAATAATCTAGTGAAGAAATGGGACGAAGATATGAATAGACAATTTTCCAAAGAAAATATCCAGATGGCTAATAGACACATGAAAAAATTATCAACATCACTCATCATCAGGGAAGTACAAATCAAAACCACATTGAAATACCACCTCAAACCTGTCAGAATGGCTAACATTAACAACTCAGCAAACAACAGATGTTGGTGAAGATGTGGAGAAAGGGGGACACTTCTGCATTGTTAGTGGGAATGTTAACAGGTGCCCCCGCTCTGGAGAGCAGGATGGAGGTTCCTCAAGAAATTAAAAATAAAACTAACTACAACCCAGCAACTACACTACTATGTACTTATCCAAAGGATACAAACATACTGATTCGAAGGGGCATAGGCACCCTAATGTTTATAGCAGCACTATCAACAATAGCCAAATTGTTGGAAAAGCCCAAATGTCCATGAACTGATGAATGGACAAAGAAATGTGGTTTATATATACAATGGAACACTACTCAGTGATCAAAAAGAATGAAATCTTGCCATGCAACAGCATGGATGAAACTAGAGTGTGTTATGCTAAGCGAAATACGTCAGTCAGAGAAAGACAAATATTACATGATTTAACTCACATGTGGAATTAAAAAAAAACAAAAAAGATGTATATAGGGGAAGGTAAGGAAAAAAAAGATAAAAAATAGAAAGGGAGGCAAATCATAAAAGACTCTTAAATACAAAGAACAATCAGGCTCTGTACTGACCACTGGCTCAGAGCCTGGAATCTGCTTCAGATTCTGTGTCTCTTTCTCTCTCTGCCCCTCCACTGTTCATGTTCTGTCTCTCTGTCTCTCAAAAATAAATAAATGTAAAAAAAAATAAGGAAGATAAATACAGAGAACAAACTGAAGGTTGCCAGAGGAGAGGTGGGCAGAGGTGGACTAGATGGGCGATGGGCATTAAGGAGGGCACAGTTGGGATGAGCACTGAGTGTCACATGCAAATGATGAATCTGGGTTCACCTCTTGAAACCAATACTTCAAGATGTGTTAACTAACTTTAATTTAAATTAAAAGAACAATAAAGTACTTAGTAGGCTATCCCTCAAAAGAAGAAGACTATAATAAAACCAATGAGATACACAATCATTTCAGAATTAAAATTGAGTTGAGAGGACAAGAAAATTTGGGTAACAGATTTCTTTCTTAAACTAGTAAATATGTTTTCAAACGTTGCCTATGATTAGTAATTGACACTTAAAGTAATCCTGGCTTGAGTCGAGTAGAAGTTGGTATGAATTGTCACAAACCAGCCTAAATGCTTTTATGGACTGTGGGAGGCGAAATGGTCGCCCAAGATGGCGACCTGGCAGCCGCCCTAGCTCCCATCCCCCTGCCGACCGCTATGCTCTATCACGAGCTACTAACCCAAGAGAGGCTGCGCAGCATGCGTGGAGTCCGTGACAAAGCCTTTGGACCAATGGGGTAAGGCCACGCCTCCCCTTAAGGATATATATTGCACGGTGGGGGAGGAAGGAGGAAGAAGAAGGAAGAAAGAATAAAAGATGACTCTGCAATGAATCCCGGTGTCGCGTCCTTCCTTCCCGCCGGCGGGTGAGGGACTCCGACAACTGGTGGCCCGTACGGGGACTCCCTAAAAGTTTGCAGGTAAGTAATGCTTCCAGTGAAGGCTCCCCAGAGAGGGACGAATTCCAGTGAAGGCTCCCCAGAGAGGGACGAATCGTAACTAGGCTCCCAGACTAGGGACAATGGGAAACTGCGCGTCTCGCGAACGCGTCACACAAGCTTTGTGCCGGCTCCTACGAGCTCGAGGTTTAGAATTGAAAGTAAAAACGTTAGCAACCTTCCTCGAGGCCATAGAGTCTGTGGCCCCTTGGTTCCTTGTGAGCGTTTTGTTTTTTCTTTCCCTGTTTTGGTAAGGATTTTAAAGTTTTTTCATTGCAATTTAAGTGGTTTTCAATAAGTAATAGATTTTATTCAAATTTTTGGTGCTTTGGTGCAGAGATGGGG